>CM055202.1:1235313-1247813 GCA_029224185.1 Karalla daura | reverse complement strand
GGGCGTCCATTAGGCCCCTGATTAGAGAGCCAGATGTGATGTCCAGATAGTGGAGCTGCTGATGGGCCTGAGGAGTTCCTGCTGGAGTCACACATTAAAACAACGGACAGAGAGAAAAACGAGAAGAGGGAGAAAAGAAAAGAAGAACAGAGGGTTTGATGTGGACGACAGGACTCGAACGTCATACTTCAGATGCTTCAGCTGCCTCGGCTCCATGAGGCTCCGCACAGAGGGAAGGCGGGATCGTGTCTGAGGACACGCATGTTGACGTGTTGCAGGACACGGACTGGCTGACGAGTCTGATCCACGGATCAAGCTGTCATCACGTCTCATGGAACATGTGACGAAATGTCCCCAAAGGCTGGGGCCTGGTCTCCAGATAGAGAGAGAGAGCTATAGATAGATAGATAGATAGATACCTCCTCTTCCTCTTCTTCCTCCTCATCCTCCTCCTCTTCCTCCTCGTCCTCGTCCTCCTCCTCACCCTCCTGCTCATCTTACTCCTCGTCCTCCTCCTAGTCCTCATCCTCCTCCTGCTCATCTTCCTCCCACTCCTCCTCCTCCTCCTTGTCCTCCTCGTCCTCCTCGTCCTCCTCCTCATCCTCCTCTTCGTCCCGGCTGCTCCTCTCCCTCTGACCCGGTCTCTGACGCCTCGTGGCAGAGTTAATCCTCTCAGCCGGGCTGAGCTGCTGCTCTCATGCCTGGTCATGCACAAGGAGGCTGCTGCCAATACACACACACACACACACACACACACACACACACACACACACACACACACACACACACTCAGACGTGTCATTGAGGATTTTCTGAGTGTCTCTGAGTTTAGTTTAGCCAACACAGCGCAGTAAGGAGGAATGATCTCCATCTACGACTCTGAGAGTCTGCGTGACTCTCGTCTGACTGATGAAAACATGAGGCATGTACCAGCCTCAGGACACGTATGACACAGTCCTGGTCTGACTGATGAAAACATGAGGCATGTACCAGCCTCAGGACACGTATGACACAGTCCTGGTCTGACTGATGAAAACATGAGGCATGTACCAGCCTCAGGACACGTATGACACAGTCCAGGTCTGACCTGTGACCAGCTCAGGCTGGGTTTGGATATGTTCACCTGCAGAGTCAACCTGTTAAATATCTGTTATTTATCTTTCAAAATGACACAGTTTGTCAGAGTCTGATGTATTTCTGAACTTCCTGCTGTGGTGGTCCAGGGAAGAGAGAGAGAAGAGGAAGCAGGAAAAACGAAGAGAGGAAGCAGTGAGAAAGAGAGGAGACGCAGAGACAGAGTATAGACACTTCCCTGGATCAATGTGTGTGTTTCCATACCGAGCTCAAGGAGCTCGATCGATACCTGAGCTGCTATCTCCAGGTTTGTTCAGATCTTCAGGTTTCAACATTTCAAGAGGAGAGAAAATGTTCCTTCAGCTCTGCAGAGGGATGCAGGTGAGGCCTGCAGGTTTAGACAGTTGGAGATGGGAGGAGGAGGAATCATCCCAGAGTTCCTGCCTCACACGGCTCTACCACCTCACTGACCAACACTCAGCTGATGATTAACACATCTGAGAGGTTCCAGCATTAAAACCTCACTCATTATGTTGCCTCTCCTATAACATCTGCTCCAGCTATTGATCCAGTATTGATCCATCTGCAGATTCACTATCAAAGCTGTTTGGTCTGAGACTGAAGACAGACACCAGAAACATTGTTGTTGAAAAACTGATAGAAACAATCAGCAGCTGATAAATCATCTCCTGATCAATCGATGGCTCGGTCTCAGGATCTGCTCAGAAGGTGCAGCTCAGCTGACTGGTCTGAGTCGCCTCCTGTCTGGGCCCTGATCAGCTCCACTCCTCCTGCAGAGATGCAAGGTGAGCTGCATTAACAGTCCTGTCAACAGAAACAGGAGGAACCAGGTGGATGAAGGAGGAGGAAGATAAACACACGAGGTGATGATGAGAGTCAAACACTTCATCCTCTTATCTGATTGGTCAAAGCTGCAGGACTACCATCAGGCTCAGGCTGGGGTTGTTTAAAACAAGTTAGGAATGTGTCTAGTTAAGATCTATCTATCTATCTATCTATCTTTCTATCTATCTATCTATCTATCTATCTATCTATCTATCTATCTATCTATCTATCTATCTATCTATCTATCTTTCTATCTATCTATCTATCTATCTATCTATCTATCTATCTATCTATCTATCTATCTATCTATCTATCTATCTATCTATCTATCTATCTATCTATCTATCTATCTATCTATCTATCTATCTATCTATCTATATATCTATCTATCTATCTATCTATCTATCTATATATCTATCTATCTGTCAAAGTATTTATTAGCAGGAAACCTGACAAATCTCTTATATTAAGAGAGTTTAAACACACACTCTCACACACACTTTCTTTAAACAGTCTCTGAGGTTAAACTGTGGAGCAGCCACACACACACACACACACACACACACACACACACACACACACACACACACACACACACACACCAGCCTGTGTGTGTGTGCCAGAAGAACAATGGGGCAAAGGTTCCCGTCACGGAAGGCTTGGAGGGGAGGAAGAGGAGGCTGGTCGGGTCAGGTCGCCTCTGTTATCACAACAGCAGCTAAAGCAGCGCTAACGTGGGAAAAACTGCAGAGTCCAGGACTGAAACTCTGAGGCTCCGAGGCTCCGAGGCTCCGAGGCTCCGAGGCTCCGAGGCTCCGAGGCTCCGAGGCTCCGAGGCTCCGGGGCTCCGAGGCTCGAGGCTCCGAGGCTCCGGGGCTCTCTTCGAAGAAGAGATTCTATCTATCTAGAAATGTGTAATACTTCTCAGTAAAACCTGGAGACAGCAGCTCCATGAGAACCTCTCAGATGCCTCTAACACAGCTCCTCTCCTGAGCTGCTCCTCCAGACGTGTCCATCTAGAAGCTGATCTCAAAGTGATGGAAACACTTTGTTCACATCTCCAGGTCACGTGACCTGACGTAGGGGTCACATGACCAGTTCCCTTCAGACCAGATGGACAGAGGAGGAGACTCCACTGTTTCTACATCTGATTCAAAGATCTAAGAAAACTATGTTCTGGACATCCAGGACAGGACACAGATCAACTGGTTTGAATCGTAGATCGACTGGTTTGAATCACTGGAACCATAACGTTGAGACTGGACTCAACAAGGCGCTGCTCGAATAATGAGAACGTTAACAGAGCTGCCCTCCAGTGTAAATCCACCACAGCCCAATATAAACAAGTTCTGCTGCCTGGGGAGTGAAAATGCATGTTAGTGTGTGTATGTGTGTGTGTGTGTGTGTGTGTGTGTGTGTGTGTGTGTGTGTGTGTGTGTGTGTGTGTGTGTGTGTGTGTCTGTGTGTGCAGGTGTTTGCATGAATTCAACAGACTTTAGATTAAACTTTGAAGTTTGAAGTAAACTCTGTGTGTGTACACGTACTGATAAGTATCGCCTGTGTAAACCGCCTGCGTGGCGTGGAGTGTGTGTGTGTGTGTGTGTGTGTGTGTGTGTGTGTGTGTGTGTGTATGTGTGTGTGTGTATGTGTGTGGCACATGTTAACAGAAGGCCTCCGGACTAAATATTACACTGTAAATTCATGTCCACTGATGTATTTAGAGCCTTTGTACTTAATGCCACTTTTCAAGGCTGCATAAATCCACGTCTGCAGCTGCCTCTGATCTGTGTGTGTGTGTGTGTGTGTGTGTGTGTGTGTGTGTGTGTGTGTGTGTGTGTGTGTGTGTGTGTGTGTGTGAGTGGAGCAGCTCAGTGCGTCCACGTCCAGCACTGCACGGTTTCTGCATTTGTTAGAATGAGGTCACCTGCGTGTTTCCATCCATCCATCACACGCCTACACACACACATATACACAGACATGCACACACACACACACGCACAGACATGCACAAACACACACACTCATACACACACACACCTGAGCAGTGGGTGAGGGTTCGTTATCCATCAAGTTTTATTGATGTTTTACAAACATGGATAGAAAAACTCAGGTCATGTTTATCAGGGCTATGTCTGTGTGTACGTGTGTGCGTGTGTTTGTGTGTGTGTGTGTGTGTGTTTTGTTTAGTTTAGTTGGTGTGTGTGTGTATCCTGTACCTGTGACTTCATGTCCACCTCAATGGAATGTGCCAGGCAGGTTAAGTGTTCAGTTATAACGCTTCTACACTGTGTGTGTGTGTGTGTGTGTGTGGGTGTATGTGTGTGTAATGTGTGCACACAGGTGTGTGTTTGTTTGCTGAGCTGTGTGATGTTTGCTCAGAGATGAGGATCTCAAAGCGACTCTGCCGCCTGTGAAGAGGAGGATTAAGCACCTTCACACCTTCACTACACACACACACACACACACACACACACACACACACACACACACACACACACACACACACACACACAGACTGACTGTCTCCGACATATGTAACTACACTCCCTTTATCGGCAGTGAGAGTGTGATGGAGATAAGGATTTGATTTGTGTTTCAAATGCACCTTTACGTTTTTTATAAAACTGGAAAAAAGACATTTTAAGTGTTTTAGAATAAGAAATAAATCAAAACATTTGAAATGTGTGTAGGAGAAGAAGAGGGTGACACTGCTCAGGTAAAAGCTGTAACCCATCACAATACATTCACAATATCAGCACAGTTCAATAGATGCACCACTCCACTGCTTTATTTCCAAGGCTGCAGCATCCACACATAGGATAGAATAGAATAGAAAGAATAGAATAGAATAGAATAGAATAGAATAGAATAGAATAGAATAGAATAGAATAGAATAGAGTCTTCCAATCAGGATTGTCTGATATCCACTGCTTTCACCTTTCACCTGACCTACTTTCACGTTTTCTTCTGATGGAGGCTCCACGTCCACCACCACCTTAGGGTTCCACCTCCACCCACCAGGAACGCTGCAGCTCACGCTCCAGGCCTGCAGAGTGTTGGGACTGTGTGATAGACCTGCTCACAGTGTTGCATTTATGAGGGAGTGTTAAACAGTTCAACTTTAACAGCTTAGCAGCTTTAACGAGCTGTCATAACTGTGTTGAACTGGAGGGACTCACTTCATGAACTGTGTGTGTGTGTGTGTGTGTGTGTGTGTGTGTGTGTGTGTGTGTGTGTGTGTGTGTGTGTGTGTGTGTGTGTGTGTGTGTGTGTGTGACAATACTGTGTTTGGAGATACAAACCTAACAAAGACTTCTTGAAGCTTTCAGTCAAGACGAGGAGTGACACATCAGGTGAGTCAACCAGTGAATCCCAGGTGAATGGGTCACACAAATCTGCTGTGTTCTTTCATTTATAATCTGACTGTGAAACCCCATCACACGTCATTGGTATCACTGGTATCACTGGTATCACTGCTGCAGATTTATCACACACACACACACACACACACACACACACACACACACACACACACACCCGGCCTCTCCTGGCTCAGCCTGCAGGGGTTAATGGTCCAGTGCTGCAGCTGATGGACTGATAACAGCTCGAAGTGAAAACGACCTTTCAAAGAGCAGGAAAAGCTTTTGCCTGCAGCTTCCAATCGGCTGGTATTGATCCTGTATTGATCGCTATCAGGGCTCTTAACATGTGGCTGTTTTAGCTCAGCAGAGCGTTAAAGCTGCAGGGGAGGAAGAGGAGAGGAAGCTGGAGGAGCTGGGAATCAAAGCCCGGGTCAGATGAAGCTGCGATAACGCTGTTAGGACAGCTGCTTCTGACCCCCCCCTCAAACCCCACCCCACCCCACCCCTCAACCCCCCCACCCCCCCACCAGGCTAACATGGGCTGTGTGAATCCTGTACCTCGATGTCCACCTCAGTGAAATGTGCAGGGCAGGTTATGTATTCAGTTATGAAGCTTGTATACTGTGTGTGTGTGTGTGTGTGTGTGTGTAATGTGTGTGTTTGCTGAGCTGTGTGATGTTTGCTCAGATATGAAGATCTCACAGCATTGTGTTGCAGTTTACATATACCACATGATGAATGTATAAATACAGCAGCATTTACATGTATGTGTTGATCAATGCTGTTTGATAGTCAGAAGTCGTCAGACGTAAGAGGTGCTAAGTGCAAATAAACAGACGAGCAGGAGCTTCTGCTGTTTGGACCCGTGGCGGCCATCTTGGATCGTCAACTCTGAGCTGACGAGGATTCTCCGACTTTCTGAGTCAGAAATCCCTTTTTTCAAAGTCACACGTTGGTGAAAAAAGCAGAACATTGTGTGGTTGATTCGTCATTTGTTTTTTGTTGATATATGTTCGGGACCTGAAAGAATCACACGTCCACTGACAGTGACCCATCTAAACGATCTACAAAGGAAAAATAACATGAAATGTTTTCTGAGCAGATCTTCTCATTATTTTCCCATCAATTAATGATCAGATTCACTTTAAATAAAATGAAAACATACTTTCATCAAATAGTAAAACAATAGAAATGTAAAGTTAATTCTTCTGCTTAGTGTCAACAAGCTTGTTTCAGGCTAAACCGTGGTGGAGAAAGAAAGAAAGAAAGAAAGAAAGAAAGAAAGAAAGAAAGAAAGAAAGAAAGAAAGAAAGAAGAAAGAGAGAAAGAAAGAAAGAGAGAAAGAAGAAAGAAAGAAAGAAAGAAAGAAAGAAAGAAAGAAAGAAAGAAAGAAAGAAAGAAAGAAAGAAAGAAGAAAGAAAGAAAGAAAGAAAGAAAGAAAGAGAGAGAAAGAAAGAAGAAAGAAAGCAAGAAAGAAAGAAGAGAAGAAGAAAGAAAGAAAGAGAGAAAGAAGGAAAGAAAGAAAGAAAGAAAGAAAGAATGAAAGAAGAAAGAATGAAAGAAAGAAAGAAAGAAAGAAAGAAAGAAAGAAAGAAAGAAGAAAGAAAGAGAGAAAGAGAAAGAAAGAGAGAAAGAAGGAGAGAATGAAAGAAAGAAAGAAAGAAAGAAAGACAGAAAGAAAGAAAGACAGGAAAGAAAGAAAGAAAGAAAGAAAGAAAGAAAGAAAGAGAGAAAGAAAGAAGAAAGAAAGAAAGAAAGAAAGAAAGAAAGAAGAGAAAGAGAAAGAAAGAAGAGAGAAGAAGGAAAGAAAGAAAGAAAGAAAGAAAGAAAGAAAGAGAGAAAGAAAGAAAGAAAAGAAAGAAAGAAGAAAGAAAGAAAGAAAGAAAGAAAGAAAGAAAGAAAGAAAGAAAGAAAGGAAAGAAAGAAAGAGAGAAAGAAAGAAAGAAAAGAAGAGAAAGAAAGAAAGAGGAGAAAAGAAAGAAAGAAAGAGAGAAAGAAAGAGAGAAAGAAGAAGGAGCACTGACACAAACACAATGTGTCAGAACGCGATAAATGAAAAATGAAGAAAGTAAATATTTGGCCCTGTGAAGAGAAACAACATGAAAGAGTCAGAATGTAAACACGCCTCAGCCTGGTCCAGCAGAGAGCCCCCCCCCCCCCCCCACACACACACACACACACACACACACATTCTACTCTATTCTACTCTATTCGACTCTACCATTGGAGCAGACCTTGCACCTTGTCATCAACGTGTGATGGAAAAGCTGCAGAGAACGATGAAGAATTAAAAACAAGTCAGGAGAGGAAGAGGAGGGCGCACACACACACACACACACACACACACACACACACACACACACACGTTCTTACATGCGCTCAGGCACACACTCAGACACTCATATACACACACACTCAGACACACACACATTCATATATACACACACGCACAAACTCATACACGCACACACATAGAAGTGGTAGAATAAACAGGGGTGAGAGCTCTTGATGTTTATTAAACTTCTGCACCTCCTCTCCTCCTCCTCCTCCTCCTCCTTAGTCTTCACCGTTCTTCTTTCCCCCTTTCTATCCTCCATCCCTCCATCTCCTAAAAGGGAGGAACGGGGGGGGGGGGGGGCACGATCAAATTTGGGAAAGAAAAAGAGGAACCAGCGTGCGAGTCCCCTCCCTCCTCCTTCCTCTCCTCCTCTTCTTCGCTGTACATTCAATTAAAAGAGTGGAGGAAGGAGGAGGAGGAGGAGAAAGGAAAACAGCTCTGACTGACAGTCGGGGAGTTAATCCCCAAGCGGTGGCAGTGAAGAGGGGAAGGAGCCTCACAAAGGGCAGGGATCAGTGACAGGGAGGAGGAGGAGGAGGAGGAGGAGGAGGAGGAGGAGGAGGAGGAGGAGGAGGGAGGTGGAGACACTGAGCAGGCTCTCACTGCCTGGATTCTCACTCTATATTTTAGAGGCAGAGACGTAAACGTTCGTCCACTCTTCCAGTTTCTCAGAGGGATTCAAACCGTGTCATCCTCTTCACTGATGGAGTAGTTTCAAAATTTAACTTCAATTTCTTTTTGATTTTAACTTTCAAAGTCAGAATCCCTGATTTGTCCTGAATCCTATCTTAAAAACTGCCGTCATCATCTAATTCTCAGACGTCCAACGGTACCTGAACACACCTCAGGTGTCAGCCCACCTGCGTAAAGTTTCATTTCTGAGGTTAAACGAGGAGCCTCGTTCAGTGGTCGGTCAGTGACGTACTCACCTCAGATCTCAGATCACCTAGACATAGAGCCACATAGACATAGAGCCACATAGAGCCACATAGACATAGAGCCACCTAGACATAGAGCCACATAAAGCCACATAGACATAGAGCCACATAGAGCCACATAGACATAGAGCCACCTAGACATAGAGCCACATAAAGCCATGTAAAGCCACGTAGAGCCATGAGCCAGGTGAGTCCATGTGAGTGGCAGGTGAAATAGCCAATCAGAGCGAAGCCTCACTGGTATCTCTCTGTGGAGGACTTGGTTAGGTTAGGGTTAGGACCTGGTCCTCTGTGATGGTGAAGGACCTGGTCCTCTGTGGAGGACCTGGTCCTCTGTGGTGGACCTGGTCCTCTGTGATGGTGAAGGACCTGGTCCTCTGTGGTGGACCTGGTCCTCTGTGGTGGACCTGGTCCTCTGTGGTGGACCTGGTCCTCTGTGGTGGACCTGGTCCTCTGTGGAGGACCTGGTCCTCTGTGATGGTGAAGGACCTGGTCCTCTGTGATGGACCTGGTCCTCTGTGGGGACCTGGTCCTCTGTGGTGGACCTGGTCCTCTGTGGTGGACCTGGTCCTCTGTGGTGGACCTGGTCCTCGGAGGCCTGAGGTTCCTGGAGCTGTCTGGCCTGTCACAGCAGATTTCATCCTGCTGCTCTGAGCAAAAACACCAAATGAACTTTCTGCCACGGGAGTCCAGAAGCCTCTTAGGATAATCTGTGGATTGTTGTGCATACCTTCAGAGCTCCTCACCACTCTCTCTCTCTCTCTCTCTCTCACACACACACACACACACACACACACACACACACACACTGGCTGGCCCCCACAGACACCACTCCCCAGCATTTCCCACTGAGCTGCAGGTCGATTTAAACCATCAGGACCATTAACGGAGCCCAGTGGCCTTTGTGAGGGCTGTGGGGGGGTCCTGCTGTGTGTATATGAGTGTGTGTGTGTGTGTGTGTGTGTGTGTGTTGGGGGGGGGCAGGTTCTGAAGAGCTTTGGAGCCTTAATGAGGTGCAGCAGGTTAATATTTCAACATGTGTGTCTATTGTTGAGCCATATGCCAGCATAGAAAGCCTGATCTGGCGCCCCTTCAAGCTGAACCATAAACTGCAGCTTCTTCCTGAACAACAGTCTGTGGACAATGGACAAGATGCTTTCTTCCCGATCCTATCCACCATTCCCAGTCTGCTCCAGTCCAGACTGGTCAGGGGCAGTCGCATCGTGACCAGTCGGCTCAGGAAGTCACGTACACTCGACCTGACTCTATGTGAGATCACGTGAGACTATGTGAGACTTTGTGAGACAACGTGAGACTATGTGAGATCACGTGAGACTATGTGAGACTACATGAGACTAGGTGAGACTATGTGAGATCAGGTGAGACTATGTGGGACTTTGTGAGACAACGTGAGACTATGTGAGATCACGTGAGACTATGTGAGACTACATGAGACTAGGTGAGACTATGTGAGATCAGGTGAGACTATGTGGGACTACGTGTGACTATGTGAGATCACGTGAGACTATGTGAGACTATGTGAGACTATGTGAGACTTTGTGAGACTATGTGAGACTATATGAGACTATGTGAGACTTTGTGAGACTATGTGAGACTAGGTGAGACTATGTGAGATCAGGTGAGACTACGTGAGACTATGTGAGATCACGTGAGACTATGTGAGATCACGTGAGACTACGTGAGACTACATGAGACTAGGTGAGACTATGTGAGATCAGGTGAGACTATGTGAGACTTTGTGAGACAACGTGAGACTATGTGAGATCACGTGAGACTATGTGAGACTACATGAGACTAGGTGAGACTATGTGAGATCAGGTGAGACTATGTGAGACTACGTGTGACTATGTGAGATCACGTGAGACTATGTGAGACTATGTGAGACTATATGAGACTATGTGAGACTATGTGAGACTATGTGAGACTTTGTGAGACTATGTGAGATCACGTGAGACTACGTGAGACTATGTGAGATCACGTGAGACTATATGAGACTATATGAGACTATGTGAGACTATATGAGACTATGTGAGACTATGTGAGACTATGTGAGACTTTGTGAGACTATGTGAGACTTTGTGAGACTATGTGAGACTTTGTGAGACTATGTGAGATCACGTGAGACTACGTGAGACTATGTGAGATCACGTGAGACTATATGAGACTATGTGAGACTTTGTGAGACTATGTGAGATCACGTGAGACTACGTGGAGCCATGACCACAGCAGGCGTCACTGAGCGTCTCTCCAGCCGTCAGCACATACCTGAGGAGCAGCGACGTGAAGACAGCAGACAGGACTGAACACACAGGCACGTTAGTGGGCCGAGCGTGTGTGTCTGTGTGGGTGTGTGTGTGTCTGTGTGTGTGTGTGTGTGGGTGGGTGTGTGTCTGAGCAGGTGCTACAACAGGTTAATTGTCTGTTCCTGTCCTGCTCGATGCTCTGGTGCCGTGAAGACATCTTGTGACATCCAGCGATCCAGACCAGTGACTCACACACACACACACACACACACACACACACACACACACACACACTCACACACACACACACACACACACACTCTGGGTCCTGCTGGCAGGGTCCTCTCTGTCTGGCCTCCAGCTGTTTGGCCACAGATGGGCGGCTTCCTGTCAGAGTCTGTTCCAGATGTAAAAGCTTTTTACCCCTCTCTTCTCTTCTTTTCTTTTCTTTTTTCTTTTCTTTTCTTACACCCCCCCCCCCCCCCCCCCATCCCTCCCTCCCTCTCTCCTCCTCTCAGTCCTGTGTACGGTGTCAGTCCCAGATCATCAAAGCATCATCTCAGGACTCCCTCTTCCTCTCTCTCTCTCTCTCTCTCTCTCTCTCTCTTCTCGCTTGATTGCTTTCCTTCTATTCTTTTCGTCTGTCTCTGTCTTTCTCACACTTTCTCGCTCCTTCGCTTCATTTGTCTCTTTCTTTCTTTCTTCTTCCAATCCAAAAGATAGCCAAAATGATTGGCCATCATTTTCCAGGATTTCCCAGATTGTGATCACGCAGGTGATTGGCTGTTCATGAGAGGGGGCGGGATCAGCGACGTCTCCCCAGAATGATCTGAGTGATCTGTCTCTATGATGTAGATAATATAGATTGTCTGGTTTAAATTATTGGTTTTAATGATGAATGTGTGTCTTCTCGACAAACTTCAAGAGGATTCTGAAGCCTATAGAAAGATGCTGGACACAGAAACCTCTGCGTTCTAACTCCAGTTTGGACTTTAAAGGACCAGTTCATGACATGTCTCAGCATCTCCATTATCATCTCCATCCTCTGGAGCTCACACATGATAGTATGCTCCTGTCTCTGACTCTGGAAGAACCTCTGAATTGGGTTCAGATCTGGAGGTTCACGACCACAGTCCGTCTTGCTCTGATGACTCTGTGACGAGGAGAGGACGTGCACGCGTGTGTGAGGCGTGTCAAACGTCTCTGAGTGATGACCCACGCCTCCAGGACGCTTCCTTTGTGGCGCCGGCCGCGCTGCCTTCACTGACAGCGACTCGTTCACGTCAAGTATGAAAACAAGGTCTCACATCACTCCCAGGGACCATTCAGGAGCGGCGGAGCTTCCAGCCAGGTAATCTGCACCTTTTCTGCCTCAGCTTTTCAAAATAAAACCGCCACAAAAGCTTTTGTCCTCACATGTCAAAACAGCGCTCCGAGCTGCAGGGACAGATGCCCCAGACTTGGGTTTCCTGGTGGTTAAAAGCTTTTTTTTGTCCTCAGGTGTGTGTGTGTGTGTGTGTGTGTGTGTGTGTGTGTGTGTGTGTGTGTGTGTGAGTCAGCTTCAAACAGACCGAAGAGCTTTCCTCCGGCAGATTTTTAAGTTCTGGTTCTGACACTTTTCATCCCCTTGAAGCCACTGGAATAAATGTGTTTTGGATGTGTGTGTGTGTGTGTGTGT
>CM055202.1:1192813-1217813 GCA_029224185.1 Karalla daura | reverse complement strand
ACAGCTGGACAGATGACTAATATTAGCAGTGAGCTCAGCCTGGATGGAGGGATGGAGGAGGAGGAGGAGGAGGAGGAGGACGGAGGGAGGGCAGCTGCTACTGTGAACCAGCCGTGCTGAAGTCAAGCTTATTTATAGCGGAGGAGGCGACTCCAGACGGCTTCACCTCCCTCACCCACTCCATCAGAGCCGGCTCCTGGTTTTCCTCCATCTGGTCTTCCCACTGTCCTTGCTTCAATCAGAATCAAGATAATTTCATATAAGAAAATATAATTGCAAGAACTATTTTGATGAATAATGAATTGAGTCAATATTCTCTGATCTCAGCTACAGAAAGCGTTTCTTTCGTCCTCGATGAGAGAAAATCGAACAAACTGATGATTAAAAGTTTTCATTGAATAATATGTAACATTCAGGAAACTACAGCAACAAGTAAACAGTAGCACAGGATCACATCCTAATCCCGCTGCAGGCATTCAGCCATGATAATAGCAGAATGAGGTCTCAGACAGATGGACACGGACACGTTCCTCCGTCTCAGAGGCAGCAGATTCAGGATGGATTCAGGATGGATGTCTGCATACATCCTGAATCCATCCATCCTGATTCAGGATGGATGTCTGCATACATCCTGAGTCCATCCATCCATGATGATTCAGGATGTATGTCTGCATAGATCCTGAATCCATCCATCCTGATTCAGGATGTATGTCTGCATACATCCTGAATCCATCCATCCTGATTCAGGATGTATGTCTGCATACATCCTGAATCCAGCAGAGGAGACACGTTCCCTTCACCTCACGTGTAAAAATAGCGTCTTATGCCACCAAACGCATGTTTGGCCTCTGTTTTTGTTTTGCTTTTCTGGATGAAGCCACAGCCTCAGATCTGGAAAGTTCACCTCTCTCTCTCTCTCTCTCTCTCTCTCTCTCTCTCTCTCTCTCTCTCTCTCTCTCTCTCTCTCTCTCTCTCTCTCTCTCTCTCTCTCTCTCTCTGTCTCTCCGTCTCAAAGCGAGCAGGGAAAAGTTGACTCTGGAAGAGAAGACTGCTTATTCAGGCCACTTTTCCACCAGTGCAGAATGAGGAAATAAAGAGGCCAGTGTTTCATTATCCCCCAACAGTTACTGCAGGCGCTGCAGCCACCGCTTCCCAGGAAAGTCAAAAGCAAGGAATAAGTGGCCCAATTATGTGTGTGTGTGTGTGTGTGTGAGTGTGTGTTAGAGAGAGACGGAGGGAGAGAGAGAGAGTGGAAATAAAGAGCTGGATTCAGCTGGCTGTGGGTCCGACTCTGGCCTCCACATGTTGTTGAAATACAGCAGGTTACTGTCGGGCAAACACAGAGAGAGAGACTGTGTGTGTGTGTGTGTGTGTGTGTGTGTGTGTGTGTGTGTGTCATGTGGTGTCATGGACATTGAATCATGATTTGACTGAGGTTCCTCATCTTTACCGTACGTACGTTAACGTGTGTGAGAAAGGAAGGATTTCTTCTGCTTCTGCTGGGAGCAAACAGGAGTAGAAGTTTTCATTCTGCAGTGAGATGACAGAACCTTTCCAGGAGTCCAGGGCCGTGCTGGTCTGGCTGAGGACGCACAGACAGATGGAGGGTGTTAAACAGACCTTGGGTGTGTTTTACCTGTAAAACGTGTCTTTCTACCTGTCCTCCTGTTGTCCTCTGCAGCATGTCCCCCTGGTGAGGATGTAGCGTGTTGCTCCAGCGTGGAGATGTCTGCCTGGTCGCTGTGGTCGCTGCTCCTGCTCTGCCCCGTCGCCCGGGTAACAAGCTCCGCCCCCGTGCCTGAGGCCTCCTCCTCCAGTTTGAGCCTGCCCTCTGTGGCCCCGCCCCCTGGCCCCGCCCCCAGCACCACGCTGCTGTTCAGCTGCGGCGCTCTGGGCGGCAGCGTGCGGCGCTGCAGCTGCCCGGCGCCGGCGCCGCGCTGCGACGAGGCGCTGGCCGACGCGCTGTGCAGCTGCCGCACGCTGCCGCGCTCCCCGCCGCCCCCCGCAGGCCCGGAGGAGGCGCCGCAGCAGCGTCTGGACGTGTGGGTGAAGGAGCTGTGGCTCCTGGAGGAGCAGCTGAACGGCAGCGCCGTGGCTCACCTGCAGCTGTCGCTGTGTGGCGGCGTGCAGCTGCCCAGCCGCCGCCTGGCCCTGCGCGGCCTCAGGAGCCTCGCCATCCACAGCTCCGCCCCCGGCGCCCCCTTCCCCCACCAGGAGGTGTCCATCCCGCCCCCGCCAGCAGGGGGCGGCGGTGGGGGCGGGATGACGGTGGTGGACGTGGCGCTGCTGGGCGGGGGCTCCGCCCTGAAGGCCTACACCGTGGTGGGCGCCAGGTCCCACATGTTCCCACTGCTGCCCCTGGCTCCGCCCCCTCCTGCTGAGAGGGGGCGTGAGGAGGACCTGCTCGTCACCTTCGTCTACTGACCACAGCAGGAAGGAGCTGCGACTGTGGCTGCAGCTTCCTCACGTTTGGGAAGCACTGGTCCAACTTCACCTGCTGATGACAGCGAGGGCAATAAGAGGAGTTCAAGACACGTTTTTTTTTACTCTCTTCTCCTTCTGCTCATCTGAAACGTTCCCTGTGGAACACTGAAACTTCCTCACGCTGGTGCCCCCCCCCCCCAGGAGAGCTCTGGTCCTCCGTGAGGAGAACCAGTTCATCACGTGATGCTCGTTCCCTTCCCATCTGCAGTCACCCGTTACTTCTTACGCACCATTCAAATTCCACCTACTGACAGACACACGTTCAAGGACACGTTCAAGGACACGTTCAAGGACACGTTCAAGGACACGTTCAAGGACACGTTCAAGGACACGTTCAAGGACACGTTCACAAGGACACATTCAATGACACATTCAGGTCAGAAAGACAAATGATGCTGCAGGATTTTTCAACTTACTGACGACAGCAATGGGAGTAGGATGTGTTTAAAGACATGTTCGGGTTTGCAGGACGTGATGTGACGCAGCCTCGTTTTGGATGCACCTCGTTCTTTCGTGCTCCGTCATCACACACAGCTTTCCTCTCCCGATCAGCTGGCAAATGAAAGCTGTGTGAACTGGCCACTGGCTGGTCAGTCTCCAGTATCTTCCTGTTCCAATATGGTTGCTTTTACTCATCATGGAAGTTCTTCACTGTAAAGTAAATTATTTGAGGACAACAAGCAGGGAAGTCTGTTGGTAAAGTCGGTTCCCTGTTCCCAGTAGCAGAGCACTTTATTTGTGGGGCGTTGGTTCGAGACTCATTGCGATGGTGAAAGTGCTTCAAGCAGAGAGTTTGTCCTGCTGTCTGCTACAGGTCTGAGACACAAGTGAAAGCTGCACTAAACTGCTGCACGTCACTGATGCATTGCTCACTCGTCCCAGCATTTTATCTCTTCTTTTAACTCTCCATCCATCTCTGGATGTCATGTGACTGTGGGATTTGCACCAGTGGAACATGGACCGACTACGTTTACGCTGCAGGTCTTTAGCTTCATTTCTCTTTGTTCTTGCACGGTTGTTTACATTATGACGTACATGCTACGGCATCAAGGACGCAGACGGTGACGTAGCATCACACTCAGCAACACGCTGTGTTTACGGCAGTAAATATGGACACTGCACATATCAGTGTGGGCGTTGTTAGGGTTAGGGCCTTAGACTTTAGGGTTTAGGGTTAGGGCTTAGGGTTAGGGCCTTAGACTTTAGGGTTTAGGGTTAGGGCTTAGGGTTAGGGCCTTAGACTTTAGGGTTTAGGGTTAGGGCTTAGGGTTAGGGCCTTAGACTTTAGGGTTAGGGCCTTAGACTTTAGGGTTTAGGGTTAGGGCCTTAGACTTTAGGGTTAGGGCCTTAGACTTTAGGGTTTAGGGTTAGGGCTTAGGGTTATGAGCTGCCAACGTTACAATCAAGAAGATTAAGCTTGTTTCATCCATTGTTTACATTGGGTCTCATCGTGGTCCTTCTCCTCCGGCTCCTTACTCGTGATGTAACATTCGGATGAAATGCGACACACGGATGTCAGACACATTAGAATGTCCTGGGTCTGATTAGACAATAAAAATATGAGATATGACTCACGTACGGCTAGAAAAGTCAGATTTGGGAAAGTTCAACCTGCAGTGTGGACGTGGCCTCAGACCGGGATCGGGCAGGTGGGGTTACATAATCCACTATCTGCTGTGGTGGGGCTGAGGCAGAGCGCAGGACTGAGTCCCACCTCGGGGGTCGTCGTGCAGAACCAGACGTGCTGCGGCAGCTGCTGCAGCGAACACAGGCTGGAGCCGCTCCAGGGAATCCAGAGCAGGGGTCGGAGCCCGCAGGGAGGGCCGGGGTCAGGGTCAGGGTCAGGGCTAGGGGGCGCTGCTCTGTCCAGCGGCATCCAACCGCTCTGACACTGAATTATTAAGTAAGAGGTGTGTGTCGGGCAGGAGTGCAGACAGCAGGAAGAATGTAGAAAAAACAAAGAGGAGGAGCAGGAGACAAGGACTGCGTCAGTCCGCTGCGGTTGTGAGGCCTTCGAGGCGCTCCAGCTGTGCTTATTGACTGCTGTTCTAATAAAACAAGTTGTTTTGAAACAGGTTAGAGAAGACGCCCGGGCAGCCTCAGAGTCAGGCTCCTCTCTCTCTCGCTCTCTGGATCAGAACTCCTGTCTGAGCTGTGCTGGGTTTGGCAGCGTGTGTGTGTGTGTCAGGTGTGTGTGTGTGTGTGTGTGTGTGTGTGTGTGTGTGTGTCAGCTGCAGCTCTGCACCGTGACACCGTGGTAGGTTGTGTGAAGGTTCCAGGCTTTGCTGGTTTTAATTCGGTTTCACTGCAGCTTTATTTAAAGTGTCGATTCGTAACAAATGTGCGGTCCAGACGGCCGGTCCGGGGCCGGTCCGGGGCCGGTCCGGGGCCGGTCCGGGGCCGGTCCGGGGCCGACGGCCGGTCCGGGGCCGCTCTGCAGCAGACTGGGCAGCAGGCGCTGAGCTGCAGCAGCTGCAGATGCTGCGTGTGACGCAGACCACGCTGTGATAAATCACATCGATGGCGCTGAAGGAAACTGTGACGTTCCAGGTCGGAGCGGTGGAGCGGTGGAGCGGTGGAGCGGTGGAGCGGTGGAGCGGTGGTTCCCCCAGGCTCAGGTTTCAGTCCATCCTCACAGACTGGGGAACAGACTGGGAACAAACACGTTTTCCAGCTTCTTTGAAACAGGACAGTTGTGACTGCAGTCATCTCAGCTTCTGGCATGATGGACACGCATGCCCCGCTCTGCGGAGCCGCACGCTCTTTGTTTCGCTGAATGGAAACACATTGGATTACGCAACGAGGCCGAATGTGAGTCCTGTGCCATCTGGCCGCCGCGCAGAGTTCATCGCTCTGAGAGAGTGAAAAGAGCTGAAACTCCAAACTCTCACACACCTTCCTGTCTGAGCAAACTCTGCCACGTACGCAGACGTGAGATCAGGTCGTATGTGGACTGAGCTTCAGTGATGGAGACACATCTGGCAGCTGGAGACTGTTAGTTCATATCAACAAGATGGACACAAGACAGAAGAAGAAGTGTATCATCTAGGCTGAGGCTGAGCCTGGGGCTGTGCTGCTGTAGATGTTGAGGGAGGAGACCAGGATGAAGCTCTGGATGCTGCTAACATGGGGATGGAGATATGTGGAAGAAGCAGGTGAACCAGTGGAGGAGGAGGATACGTACTGGTCTGACCAGTGGAGGAGGAGGATACGTACTGGTCTGAACCAGTGGAGGAGGAGGATACGTACTGGTCTGACCCAGTGGAGGAGGAGGATACGTACTGGTCTGAACCAGTGGAGGAGGAGGATACGTACTGGTCTGAACCAGCTGTAAACCTCTGGAAGATTGTGAGAAGCAGCTGTTGTGTTGCTACAAAGCAGAAGAACACTAGTGGCCATGCTCCTTCTACTGTCCCATGGTCCAGACCAGGAGGAGACCAGGAGGAGAGGACCAGGAGGAGGAGACCGAGGAGGCCTGACATCAGGCTTCACTCTGTCTGAAATGAAAAATGTATTTTTGCATTGAGAAAACTAAAAATGTTATGTAATGCTACTTGTCCAGGGTATCTAATGTGCTGTTGTCTTAAGTTATTATCTTGGATCTTTCCTCTTCTCAAACTGATCGACGTCCAACCAATCAGAACAGAGGAACGTAAACACTCCACCGTCCCCGTCTCGTGTAGATGTAGGTTGGTCCTCAGGTCCTCAGGAGACGTCGGTGGAAACTTACCGAGCAGCTGGCCCCCCCCCTCCCCCACCCCGCCCCTCCCCCCCCCCGCCCCTCCCCTCCGGCTGGCGCTGGTGATTACACACCTTTTTAATGGTTTTCAGGCAGGAAGTTGAGAGCGAGCCACAACGCTCCCGTCAGCGCAGCATCACAGTCTTAAAACGTCTGGAACACTCGACCGCAGAGCGGGTGAAAATGAGCTCACCGGGTTTTTTGGGTTTGACATCACCCTCTCTCTCTCTCTCTCAGGCTGGAGCCTCGACCTCCTCTCTTCCTCTCTCTGTCTATCTCTCTATCTCTTCATCATAGCACCTTAACAACTGGCATCAGGGAGTTAATTATTCCAGAGTCCTGAGGTCTCTTCAAGGAGCAGATTGTGTATTTGGAGCTGGCTTTGCACGTCTTGATTTGTATATAATTTGGCTTATTTAAGCAAATTCCTGGAGCTTATTTGTTTATCGAGAAATGACGATGTGGGCTGTTTCTGTTCCCCGCAAACTTTGTTCCTCTGTCCATACTGAGACGATAATGATAAAAATAATAATAAAAAAGCTTCTTTAAAAAGCTGGTTTGGTGATTGTGTCGTGTTTCTCTCTGCATCAGTATCTAGGAAATATATTAGATAGATAGATAGATAGATAGATAGATAGATAGATAGATAGATAGATAGATAGATAGATAGATAGATAGATAGATAGATAGATAGATAGATAGATAGATAGATAGATAGATAGATAGATAGATAGATAGATAGATAGATAGATAGGTAGATAGATAGATAGATAGATAGATAGATAGATAGATAGATAGATAGATAGATAGATAGATAGATAGATAGATAGATAGATAGATAGATAGATAGATAGATAGATAGATAGATAGATAGGAATATTCCAGGGTTTCTCCCTCAACAAATATCTTATGTAATGGTTCCGACAGGAAGCTGCACATCTCTCAGCTTTGCTTCCATCGCCCTCTAGTGGCCGAGAGGAGCCAGGAAGGAGAGAGAAAAACCTCCGGGAGGAGCTGGAAACAGGCCTGGAAACAGGCCTGGAAACAGGCCTGGAAACGAGCCTGGAAATCACCCTGTGACGTTGGGCAAATGCTCTCACATGGCTGAGCCCTCAGGAGAACAGACACAGGTTGGAGGAGGACGCAGCTGGTCCACGTCAGCATCACTCCTGGACCGAGCTTCCAGGATGGACGCTGCAGCTTCTCTGACACAAGTGACGAGTTTTGGTCTTTTTAATCAAATCTTTATGTTTTTTATTCTTGTCTTTCACCATCTACATTACTAACATTATACCACGCCCACAACACCTTCACTACTACCACTAGTACACAAAACAAAATCATCTTGGGCTTCAGCAAAAATAGACAGGACCACAACTGCCTCCTCATAAATGAAGAGCAGGTGGAAACTGTCTCCACCTACAGGGTCCTGGGCACCTGCGACCTCTCCTGGACCTACAGCACCAGGGACCTGGTCAGGAAGGCTCAGCAGCAGCTACACGTCCTGCACGTCCTGGACACGGAGCAGCTGCAGCCTCCTCTCAGTCCTCCTCCTGTGAGGAGGCTGTGTGGAATCATCAGCTGCTCTCTGGCCAGCCTGGAGAACACCTCCTGCTGCCTGAGCAGAACTCGGGGCATCACCCCTCACACTGTTGGACCTGCTGTCCTCTGGGAGGCGCTGCAGGCCAGTAACGTCCCCACCAGCAGACTGACAGCAGCTCCTCCTCCTGGGACTGACGCACTACAAACACCTGTGGATGCACACACACACACACACACACACACACACACACACACACTGCCCCCGCCAACATGGACAACAACCAACCCAAACTACCTCCTCAATTTCATTGTACCCCCCCCCCCCCCCCCCCCCCCGCCCCCATGACTAGAAAGACTAATCTAATCTAGTGCTACTAACAATGGTATTGATATATAGTAATGGCTTGATTGCCAGTTGAGGGTCTTTCTCTGTGTGAGTTCACATGTTCTTGCACACAAAGCGTGATGCATGCATGGACAAGTGCAAATATTACATGTTGTTGAGATACCGTTATTGTTGCTTGCCATAATAATAACAATAACAACAATAATCTTTGAGTGCTACACCTCACCTGCTTCAGGTAGATGGAGGTGTGCTGTCTGACCTCAGAGTCTGACCCCCCCCCCATACATCCTACATCCATGTAAGAGGGAGTATTTTCAATAGAAGTCTCCATGTCTGAATGAATGAATATGAATCTTTCCTTCATATTATCTCCAGGGGGCGGTAATATGACTTTTGGGTGCACGTGCTCTGGTTATGTGCGTGCTGACGTAAGATAAGAGGGCGGGGTCTGGGTGGTGATGACGCAGGGAAACTGGGCGTGACCTCTGCGGTCGATGCTATGAAAAAACAGGAGGAGCAAAGGGCAGAGCCGCACGACGGAGTGTGTGTTTGTGTGTGGGGATCTGTGGGTCTGTCTGTGTGTGTGTGTGTGTGTGTGTGTGTGTGTGTAGCTTCATGGACACAGCTCAGAGCTCCGCTCCACACTGACAACAGGAGAGTCTGATTGAACTTAAAACTTTTTCTAACTGAGGAACGAGTGACAGCGTTGATTACCTGCGTCAGGTGAGTCCGTGCCCGTGACGTCACCAGCCCAGCGGCAGGTTTGGTTTCATGCTCGATATTCGCTTGGTAGAAACAGAAATAATCAGTGAATTTCGAACATTAAAGTAACTTTCATCGGCTGATTGACACACCTTCAGCTGTAGAAACAGAGCAGGAGGATGGACTATCGTCAGGAGATGAAAAGTAATCAGTGAAAATATGAAACATGAAGGATGTGGAAGGATGAAGGATCATCTCAAAACCAAACAACTAATCGATTAATTGAAACAACTGCTGGATTAATCGACTTAAAAAATACTCGTTTGTTGCGAATCTGTCAAGAAGTTCTTCCTAAAAGTGACTCAAGCTGATGATCTGTGAGGAGCTGTGAGGACTTATGGACTGTTTTGATAGAAACTGGGATCGAGCACAGTAATAGCAAAGCAATAGCACAGTAATAAACACATTTATAGCACATTAATAACACAGTAATAAACACAGTAATAGCGCAGTAATAGTACAGTAATAGCACAGTAATAGTACAGTAATAACACAGTAGTAAACACAGTACTAGCACAGTAATAACAGTTGGTGCCTCACTCCACGGTGGAGACGTGTGGCGGACAGAATGAGTCGTCTGTCAGGAACGCTCTGCCACTCTGGGTAACATCCACCGTCTGCGGATTTTCTCACAGTTTGGACTGGAAAATGTATCATAATGAATCTTTGCTCTGTGTGTGTGGGTGTGTGTGTGTGCGTGTGTGTGTGCACACAGCAGTGATGCCTGCAGCCTGGCCGGGGACACACACACCAGCAGCCGAGACCTCAGGACGACACCAAGATGATCTGTCTGCTGCACCTGGCTGTGCTGCTGCTGGACTCAGGTGAGTCTGCCCGGGTCACATGACCAGGCGTCCCTGAACGCCCCGCCCAGGCGTCCCTGAACGCCCCGCCCAGGTGCTCCCTGAACCTCTGTGCCCTCTCTGCCAGCAGTGACGCCCTGTGAGACGGCTCTGCCGGCTCCGGTCAATCCCACCATGGACTCCAACAACTTCCACCACGTCCTGCGCTGGACGCCGGGGCCCGGGACGCCACCCGGAGCCCAGTACGCCATCTACAGGTGAGCAGCAGGGGGCGCTGTGCAGAAATGCATTATGTTGCATTCCATTTGTTTCCACTGGAACGCCCCCTCCCATGAGGTTGGATTTCAAAGGATCCTCAGTATTCCCACAATCCCAGATGGCCATCCTGAGTGTAAACAGTAGGAGTTCCTGTGTAATGTTCAGTATATTAGCTCTTCTGACTAGTTTTTCTTACACTTTATTTCTTTATACACTTTTTCTTCTTCCTCATTCATTGTACTACTTATTATTTATTATTTACTGTGTGAAAGTGACACTTTCTGTGACACTGTTTGTTTTCCTGCTGTTCTCCCCTGGGATATATTAATCTCTTCTCTTCTCTTCTCTTCTCTTCTCTTCTCTTCTCTTCTCTTCTCTTCTCTTCTCTTCTCTTCTCTTCTCTTCTCTTCTCTTCTCTTCTCTTCTCTTCTCTTCTCTTCTCTTCTCTTCTCTTCTCTTCTCTTCTCTTCTGACCTGCCTTTTAATCGTTTATGCAATGGGTACATTTGAAATAATGGTAAAGGTGTGGGTGCTCCTGGAAGCTGTGTCTGGTTTTCCCGGGGTGCAGCTATGGGGAAACTTCCTCTCAGGTCAACATCCGCTTTCGATGGCCGAGGCTGCTGCTGCACAGCTGCGGCCGCTCGCTGCTTTTAGAGGAACTGAACACTTAAACATCGATAAAACCACAGCTTAGTTTGTGTGTGTGCGTGACAGAGAGTTTCACATGATGTGATCTGAGGGGGTTTTTCCATCGTTCCAAAAAACAGATAGAAAAGATCGAACCAGACACAAATGTAATCGAGCAACAATGGAGCGTGCGCTGTGTTTTGGTATCCGGCTAAGAAGCGGCGCGCACACACCGCAGACGCGTGTGGAACGAGTGTGTGAGACACTGATGTTTCCACTGAAACAGTATTCTGATATGAACCAGCCTGATGGTACAGTCAGACCGAGACTCTACGTGACTCCACCGAACCAGAGGAGTTTGATATGTGGACTGAGCCTCAGTCAGACTGAGACATGTAGAGTATCCCAGCCTTAGTCACTGGATCAGACACGGAAACACCTTCTACAGTACACAGCAGAGATGCTGCAGCATGAAGACACATCTGGCAGCTGGAGACTGACCACTACAAGGAAAAAGAAGAAGAGGAAGAAGGAGAAGTGTATATCGTGGGCTGAACCTGGGGCTGTGCTGCTGTAGATGTTGAGGGAGGAGACCAGGATGAAGCTCTGGATGCTGCTAACATGGGAATGGAGATATGTGGAAGAAGCAGGTGAACCAGTGGAGGAGGAGGATACGTACTGGTCTGAACCAGTGGAGGAGGAGGATACGTACTGGTCTGAACCAGTGGAGGAGGAGGATACGTTCTGGTCTGAACCAGTGGAGGAGGAGGATACGTACTGGTCTGAACCAGTGGAGGAGGAGGATACGCTCTGGTCTGACCCAGTGGAGGAGGAGGATACGCACTGGTCTGACCCAGTGGAGGAGGAGGATACGTACTGGTCTGAGCCAGTGGAGGAGGAGGATACGTACTGGTCTGAACAGTGGAGGAGGAGGATACGTACTGGTCTGAACCAGTGGAGGAGGAGGATACGTACTGGTCTGAACCAGCTGTAAACCTCTGGAAGATTGTGAGAAGCAGCTGTTGTGTTGCTACAAAGCAGAAGAACACTAGTGGCCACGCTCCTTCTACTGTCCCATGGTCCAGACCAGGAGGAGACCAGGAGGAGGAGACCAGGAGGAGAAAAACAGGAGGAGAAGCAGGATGAGAGGAGGAGCAAGATGAGAGGAGGACATAATGTAACGTGATCAGGCTTTAAAACTGCTGTACTGTCAATGTCTGAAATGCAGAACATCCTATACATTCCAATACATTTATTAGAGAAAACTTTAAAACACTGCTACAGAGTGAGATTACTGAGTCTTGTCTTGGTTGTGATGTTGTTGTGCAGGCGAGAGGCCCTGAAAAAGAACGGGTTGTCTTGGGTCCTTTTGTCCGAGTCCACAGAGTCCTGGGTGGAGCTGGAGCTCCTCAAACCCTGGGAGGAGTACTTCCTGGCTGTGAGGACGCTGTTCAACGGAACCAAGTCCCCACGCAGCAAAACCATCCGGTTCCAGCCGTTCAGAGAGAGTAGGTCACCGTGGCAACACAGGTCACCACAGGTCACCGTGGCGACACAGGTCACCACAGGTCACCGTGGCGACACAGGTCACCATGGCAACACACCATAGCAACAGGTCAACACAGGTCATGATGGCTCGGTCCATAACGCCTGCTTTGATGTCTACGTGTGTACGTGTCAATTTTCTGTAGACGTTGGACTGTTGGTTGGCGCCAATATGCCCCGCCCACTTTTGACAGAGACTGTACATGCATCTGATGTCTTCAGGCATCAAAATGCTATACATGCTATACATATACAATATATAGTAATTTAAAATCTGATTTTAAAAAATCTAATAAAAAATAACAAAAAAGAAAATCAAGAAGACAGTATCATCTCATATATTATATCTTGTTATCCTCCCCACCCCTCCTCCTTGCCATTTCCTCCCCTCTCTTGCCCTCCCCACTCCTCCTACTCCTCCTCCTCTAGCTAAGCTGGGTCCTCCTCAGCTCTCCCTGGTTGGATGTGGGAGCTGCATCCATCTCAACATCTCTCTGCCGAGCGTTGCTCCTCAGTCGGGCGTGGAGGACATTCACTCCTTCTACGGGGCGGAGTACTCTATCAGCTACAGGAGGCGCCATGGAGACGAGGTGAGGAGCGCACCCTCACTCCTTCATCAGCTCAGGGTTATAAGAACCATTTGTCACGGCTGTGAAGTGATGGTGTGTGTGTGTGTGTGTGTGTGTGTGTGTGTGTGTGTGTGTGTGTGTGTGTGTGTGTGTGTGTGTGTGTGTGTGTGTGTGTGTGTGTGTGTGTGTGTGTGTGTGTGTGCAGCAGGCCCGGCCCTTCCTGTCAAAGAACAGGAACCTGACCCTGTGGAGTCTGCAGAGATCCACCGAGTACTGCGTCCAGGTCCAGCTCAGCATTCCCCACAACAAACACACCCCCCCCTCCAACTGGACCTGCACCTTCACCAGCCCGGCCCAGGCCAACACAGGTACAGGGCTGTGTGTGTGTGTGTGTGTGTGTGTGTGTGTGTGTGTGTGTGTGTGTGATGTTTCAGGAGGTCCAGCAGACAAGCATGACTGCAGTATCTAATTAAATAAAATAAACAAAACAAGGAAAAAGAAAAAAACTTGTTTCTTAATTTCTTTGTGTTTGTTTTATGGTTATGTATTACCTTGATGTGCTAAAATGTGGATGTGTTTGTGTGTGTGTGTGTGTATCTGTGTGTGTGTGTGTATTTGTGTGTGTGTGTGTGTGTATCTGTGTATCTGTGTGTGTGTGTGTATCTGTGTGTGTGTGTATCTGTGTGTGTGTGTGTGTGTGTGTGTGTGTGTGTGCAGGCCCTGCTGTCCTCGGAGCTGTAGCTGTGGTTCTGGTTCTGGTTCTGGTCGGCTTCATGCTCTCCTCCGTCTGTCTCTACTACACTGGACTGGTCTGTAAGCTGAAGGCATCTCTGCCCAGGACCCTGAGAGTACGCTCACCAATCTATTCATCTATGGATCTATCAGTCTACCCATCTGTCAGTCTACCCATCTATCAGTCTACCTATCATGGATCTATTGATCAGGGCTGTGATATCTCAGTCACAGGCCCACGGTAAAGTGTTTTAAGGTGCATTGATAGCATAGAAAGCTCCACAGTGTCATACTTATTTCATTATTCTATTATACAAAGAACAACTTCAACACAAGCTTCCGGTGTTTTAAGCTTTCAAGTAGCAACGGGGAACAAAGGCTCCTGCAGGAACGTTCCTCATCCTCAACAACGCCTGGCTCCTTTCACCTGGAGCCTCACTGGTCCACAGTCTGGAGGGGGTAACTCTCCCTCACTGGTTAACCCCTCAGTCTGGAGGGGGTAACTCTCCCTCACTGGTTAACCCCTCAGTCTGGAGGGGGTAACTCTCCCTCACTGGTTAACCCCTCAGTCTGGAGGGGGGTAACTCTCCCTCACTGGTTAACCCCTCAGTCTGGAGGGGGTAACTCTCCCTCACTGGTTAACCCCTCAGTCTGGAGGGGGTAACTCGTACTTTCAATTAAAATTTTGAAATGTACTTTATTTATTTGAAATAGAGACACACATACATGTAAATATAAATGAGCCAACTTTGGCAGGTTGATGTTAACAACATAGAATAACAAAATCAGTAAAGCAACAGGAACAACAAGCAGAAGAATTAGCCTTAATGGCCAGTATGAGCAGGAGGAGTAACCACAGAGAGAAAACATGTCCTGAAAACACAGGAAGACTGAAAAAAAGAGAAACCGGGGGAATGTCTCTGTCCTGCAACTCCCAGTCACCAAAACGAAGCAGCTCAAGCCGTAAACAACTAGTTGTTGTTTATCTTTGTTTTTGAACTTCCTCTGAGGCTCCCGCATCATCTGCTCAGGCTGTCCTGAGGAAACGGTAGAAACAAGAAGAACACACTGCATGAATAGGTGTGTGCACAGTCTGTTCACCATGTGTTGAGCTTTTCTGACCTTCGTCGCTCCTCTTCCTCCTCTGTCTGTGTCCAGGAGGCTCTGAGCGGACGCTACATCCTGACGCCCGAGAGGACGGATCTCAACCACGTCTGCATCGTCCCTCAGCCGCAGAAGCAGAGAGCACTCATCCATCCCAGCATGGCCGCCACCGGGGGCTCGGACATGGAGGAGGAGGAGGAGGAGGAGGAGGAAGAGGAGGAGGAGCAGGAGGGAGGGATGTACATGGACAGAGCTGCAGACCTCTCCTCAGGTGAGGGGTCGGGGAGCAGTGCACCGGCTGCAGCAAGGGATTCTGGGAGTTTCAGGCCTGAGGCAGAGGAGTTTGAGGTGGTGGATGATGAAGAGGAGGCTGCAGCTGAAGACCAAGACGTGCCCTTCACCCCACACCTGCAGAGGTGTGAAGCAGGTGAGGAGGAGGGGGAGCAGGAGGAGGTGTGGGCCTGTCAGAACTCAGGCAACATCAACCTGCTGTCAGTCACACTGGCTGCACTGGCTGCACAGGAGAAGGAGGAGGAGGATGAGGAAGAGGAGGAGGAGGAGGAGAGAGACCTTTCACAGCTGGATGATCAGGCAGCAGAGGTAGCGATGCTGCAGCAAAAGGATGTCAGTGTGTCCGACTATGAAGGTCGACCTGCACACACATGTGAGGAGGAGGAGGAGGAAGAAGAGGAGGAGGGGGAGGAGGAGTTCTCAGGATATCTCAGAAACAGATAATATTTACAGCTGCATACAACTTTCTCCGTCAGGGACGAACTGAAGCGGGGGAGGAAGGTGAGCTCCCCAGCTCCTGGTTTCTAAACTCTGCAGCAACGAAAAGGCTCCTTCCACAGAGCAGGACGGACACATTCTGGAAACTTTCCGGAAACTTTCCGGAAACATTCCAGAAACATTCCAGACTGAACCTGAAGACTGTCTAAACTGTCTAAACTGTGCAGTGATGTTGCAGAAAATGACAAATATTAGATGAGGTCCAATGATTTGTTTTACAAGAAGTGCTGGATGTCAACTGGACCTGCAACGAAATACCTTTCCTAGATTTCTCTCAGGATCTAAGAATCTGTTTGTCTATCTGTTTGTCTATCTGTCTGTCTGTCTGTCTGTCTGTCTGTCTGTCTGTCTGTCTGTCTGTCTGTCTCTGCAACATAAATGCTGCAGGTTCATGTTTAACTCTGGATTACATAACTGATTCGTGCGCCTGTTTGGTTTCTTGAACAGAACCTGTCTCTGTTTTAAAGTTGAGGCTGCTGCAGGCTGCAGCTGTTGTTTATGTCCTGACCAGATCATCCTGGTGTTTTTGTCACGTAGCAACACAAGATTTTCCTTTCGTTTTTCCTTTCTGTTTTTTTTTTAACTGTTTTGGTCGCCATGTGAGTCACAGACCGTCATGTGACCAGTCTCTCTGGGCTGTGACGTCATGACGCAGTTGCGCAGCGCGGCAGGCCCTATGGACACGTGATTTTCTATCAACGCTCCAGCCGCTGCTGCCTTCAGGGACCGTCGGACATTCGTGGTCCATCTTTAAACTCCTCTCCACCAGCAAGACTTTGTACACGGCAGTCGTTTTATCCAGACCTGGCAGCTCTTCTTTCCTTTCTTCCTTCCTGTATGTTTGTTCAATTTCCACACAGAAATTTGTAATATTGTATTGGCAACGCGTCAATAAAGATGATACACTTGTTTGTACGGCAAACTTGTATGGCACGGTTATTATTTCTAAGATATCAGGTAAGAGGACACTATAAAACACAACTGTAACACATACAACCAGGCACCACAGTAGAAGACAAGAGGCTCTGATCTTCTTAGAGTGAGGTAAGCTCGTAAAACCACTTCTATGGAGGTTGCAGACCTCATGTTCATTGGAAGGCAGTGAAAGGGTTGGAGCCACTTCAAAGGCACAATGAGCCTTTTTTCAACCTATAGGCCTGGTACTGTGAGTGTATGTGTTCTGTGTAGGTCATCAGGTATCAAGGTTATTCTATTATTGGTCATTATAAAATCAGATGAATCTTAAAACTTTATTTATTGTATTTGACACAATGAAATTATGTTTTGCACTGAGTGTAGCCGCAATATAAACATTACAATAATATAATAGATTAAGAAAGTGAAACAGAATAAGAATGATAATAGTAAAAAAAAAGAGTAATAAATGCACAAATCAAAAACAGAAACTATACATGGTGTAGATGTGAACAAAACTCCCCCGAATTTAGTGTGAACATTCTGACAATGTTTTCAGCTCAGAGTGCAAACTATGCATGTAAATACGTAGTTTGTGTCACCGATTCTTCACAGAAGAAGTACAGTGACTTCACTTCAGTTAAACTCACCTCGGAGTGTCAGGTTATAGAAATGTTTTCTCGACAAGAATGAAGCACAGCAGGACTGTGTCGAGCCGGTCCCTGAGGAGTCCAGGGAGGGGATTTTACTGGGGTTCCGTGAAGGCAGCAGGAGCGCGGCGTGCTGGAGGAGTCGAGAGAGGAGCGTAGGATGGAGCTGGAGAGGAGGTCCGGCAGGCGACTCCTTCTGTCAGGTAACTCCTCCGAGGCAGCAGGAGCAGCGGCGGGCTGCAACTCTCTGTTTGACTCCCTGAAGCTTTCCGCTGTTGTCAGAGTTAGTTAGCCTCCATGCTAACACCTGGAGCTAGCAGCGAGGAGCTTCCGGACACGGTGAAGTGGGGATAAAGTGATTCAGGGTCTGGCCAGGGTCGGGGGGGGGGGGCTTCTGGAGGGTCCACCTTTAACCGTGGGGGGTTAAAGGCGTTTTAAGGCCTTCTGGAGCTAACCGAGGCGCTACAAACTGTGAAAGTAGTGAAAGTGAAAGTAGTTTGTGTGTGTGACTCGCTGGATCAGTCGGGGTCAGTTCAGGTCAGTGTGAACAGGACTGTAGAAGAACTGTTCACACTGCACACACCCAGAGCCCTGCCAGAGCCCACTGGTGATCTCCTCTGAGGACCTGTTGAAGGTTGTTGGAGATGTTTCTGCTTCTAGTTTAGGTTCCACTATTTCATCAAAGATGGCTCCATCTGCTCTGCTCTCAGCCCGACTGTCTGAAGGGATTTGCTTCTTATAACTGGCCACCACATCTTCCAGATGTGGTGTAGTTCTGGTAACTGTAATTCCAGATGTAATGTAGTTCTTATAACCTTAGTTGTAGATGTGGTGAAGTTTTGATCATTTTAGTTCCAGATGTGAAGCAGTTGTGGTTATCTGTTTGTTTACAGATTCAGTGTAGTTCTGCAACTCTAGTTCTAGATGTGATGTTGTTCTGAGAAATGTCATTCCAGATGTAACTCTGCTCTGTAAGAGCAGTGTTGACAGCTGTGGATTCTCTTGCTGCAGTGAGCCTGACTCCAGATGTCTCCAGATGTCGCTGACGTGTCCCTGCAGGGGGCGCTGAGTGTGCTGAGTCGATGTGGATCCAGCTGTTATGATGCTTCACATCTGGATGCTGACGTGGCTCTTTCAGGTGGCGCCAGGTGAGGACGCAGCCTCAGGACCAATCAGGAGCAAGCAAAGCAGCAGAAGATGTAGATACAAGCATTTAAGATCAGATCCGATTTCATTAGATCAGATCAAACCGATCAGATCAGATCAAACCGATCAGATCTCATTAGATCAGATCAGATCAAACCGATCAGATCTCATTAGATCAGATTAGATGACCAGAGCACTGTATTCATCATTGAAGGCACATGATTCTGTCCAGTCACACATCACATTAACAGCACATTACAGTCAGTAAGTTAGAAGTAGTTATGATAGTTTAATTAGTCATTAGTACAGTTGTGTAAAGTTTCCAATAGATTATTAATAAATGAGAATAATTACACATTGTATTTTAATTTGTTTTTGTTAAATTAAATATAATAAAATTCACCATTAAAACCCACCATTTAAGAACTCTTTTAATCTTTATTTTTTTCCTCTTCTTAATGCCACTGTTGCTGATTTTGTACACCTTTTTTATTTCTTACTTTGAGATATTTCAAATTTCAAGTGTTTTATAAAGTAAATTTATTATTATCTATCTATTCTATCCAATAGTGAATCATGTCACTATAGTGAGACTGTTGACAGGAGGCCGCCAACTGCTCCCCTGACCCCCACTCCTCTGATCACTCCTCTGATCACTCCTCTGATCACTCCTCCGCCCCCTCCTCTGATCACTCCTCTGATCACTCCTCCGCCCACTCCTCTGATCACTCCTCCGCCCCCTCCTCCGCCCACTCCTCTGATCACTCCTCTGATCACTCCTCTGATCACTCCTCCGCCCACTCCTCTGATCACTCCTCCGCCCCCTCCTCCGCCCACTCCTCTGATCACTCCTCCGCCCACTCCTCCGCCCACTCCTCTGATCACTCCTCTGATCACTCCTCCGCCCACTCCTCTGATCACTCCTCCGCCCACTCCTCTGATCACTCCTCCGATCACTCCTCTGATCACTCCTCCGCCCACTCCTCTGATCACTCCTCTGATCACTCCTCCGCCCACTCCTTCGATCACTCCTCTGATCACTCCTCTGATCATCCTTGTCATGATGTCACCATGTTTTAGATGAAAAACATAAAAATGAATAATTTTTAATCTACTAAGTTTTGTAGTGCTGAATGACTGCAGCCTGGGATGTGTCAGGGACCAGCAGCTCCTCTGATCTGTACTCTTTATGATTGTTGTCCAGACCCTCAGGATGTTTCTCCAGGTTAGCCAGGCTAAATGTTCAGGTTAACCAGGTTAAATGTTCAGGTTAACCAGGCTAAACGTCCAGGTTAACCAGGTTAAACGTCCAGGTTAACCAGGTTAAATGTCCAGGTTAGACATTTAGGTTAGAGGCAGATTAGAGGTGAACAGACAGTCTGAGTGGGTTTACATGGTTCACCATCCAGAGAGGAGCAGCTGCAAGTTTACAGGCTGTTTACAGGAGACTGAACTGATGGAGCTGCTGGAGACGACCACACACAACAACAATAACAACAATAGAAACACACAACCTGGACTACACACAGTCACAGGTATTGAAAAACACCCTGCAATAGCATCCTGTAAGGGTGAGGAAGTTGCAGAGCTCTTCTCCTCCTCTTCGACCTCCACCTGTTCATCCATGCAGCCAAACCAAACTCCTCCTGGAAACGTCCTGGATGTCAAAGCGACATGTTGTTGTTTTGTTTGTTTGTTTTGCAGCTGTGGCTGAGCTGCCTGCGCCTGTAAACCTGACCCTGACCTCAGACCACTTCCACCACCTGCTCAGATGGGAGCCCGGCCCCGGGACCCCCCCTGGAGTCCACTACCAGGTCACCACCATCACAACCACGTAGGCACCACCACCACCACCCTCTCCAACCCGTCTCCACCCGTCTCCACCCGTCTGGGCCCTGTCAGAGTTTCCATTATCCGCCCGAGCCAGATCTGAGCTGCACATCACTGTCCTGGAATACTGGAGTACTTCAGACTGCTCACACAGGCGTCCGGTTAACACTGATCCTTTTATTTTGGGAAAAGTAAAAAGCATGGAAACATATTAGAGACATTGGAAAATGAAAATCTAATCAGTTCAGAGAGGAGGAAGAATGTTACATAATGTTTAAGTGGACCTAAGCGCTCGTTATGCTCTGGTCGGGAAGGAGCAGGAGACGAGCATCATTCAGTCACTGCAACAGACCAAGCTGACGTTTATATGACGATTATAAAAAGAGTTTGTGACGCATTATTTCCTTTTGTCGTAAGTTCTAATTGTTATTTCTCTCTGAGTTTTTCAAAATTAGAAATTCAATGTTACATTGAGAATTCCAGTTTCACTCCAACTTGGAGTGAAACACCAAGTTTGGACAACTTTTTTTAAGTTGTCCAAACTTGTGTTCGATATGGAATTTTCTCCTGTGTTCTTCTAAAAAGCTAGAAACAAAAGTTTTTTAGACTGTTTGATTGAACGCTGTTGAAGGACTCAGAGAGGAGCTGGAGCGAGGTGGAGGACGGGTGTGTCTGCGGGTCTGAGGTGTGTCTGTCCTGTCCTGCAGGGCGTCGTCCTGGCAGACGGTGGACGCCTGCAGGCGTGTGCAGCAGCCTCTGGAGTGTGACCTGAGCCTCGTCTTCTCCTCGCCTGAGCTCAGCTACTACAGCCAGGTCACAGCGCTGCAGGCCGCGGACCGCTCCACACCTGCCTCCAGCCAGGAGTTCAGCCCCATCAGAGACAGTGAGGCCCCCTGCCTGTCTGCCTGTCTGTCTGCCTGTCTGTCTGCCTGTCTGCCTGTCTGTCTGCCTGTCTGCCTGCCTGTCTGTCTGCCTGTCTGCCTGCCTGTCTGTCTGCCTGTCTGTCTGCCTGTCTGTCTGCCTGTCTGTCTGTCTGTGTGTGTGTGTGTCTGACTGACTGACTGTCTATCTGTCTGCCTGTCTGTCTGTCTGTCTGCCTGTCTGTCTGCCTGCCTGCCTGTCTGTCTGCCTGTCTGTCTGTCTGCCTGTCTGTCTGTCTGTGTGTGTGTGTGTCTGACTGACTGACTGTCTATCTGTCTGCCTGTCTGTCTGCCTGTCTGTCTGCCTGCCTGCCTGTCTGTCTGCCTGTCTGTCTGTCTGCCTGTCTGCCTGTCTGCCTGCCTGCCTATCTGCCTGCCTGCCTGCCTGCCTGCCTGCCTGCCTGTCTGTCTGTGTATGTGTCTGACTGTCTGTCTGTCTGCCTGCCTGCCTGCCTGCCTGTCTGTCTGTCTGTCTGTCTGTCTGTCTGCCTGTCTGCCTGCCTGTCTGTCTGTCTGTCGGCCTGTCTGTCTGTGTGTGTGTCTGACTGACTGTCTATCTGTCTGTCTGCCTGCCTGCCTGCCTGTCTGCCTGCCTGTCTGTCTGTCTGTCGGCCTGTCTGTCTGTGTGTGTGTCTGACTGACTGTGTGTCTGACTATATCTGGTAGTATCAGGTAGTATCAGGTTGTATCAGGTTATATCAGGTTGTATCTGGTTGTATCAGGTTGTATCAGGTTGTATCTGGTTGTATCAGGTTGTATCTGGTTGTATCAGGTTATATCAGGTTATATCAGGTTGTATCTGGTTGTATCAGGTTGTATCTGGTTGTATCAGGTTATATCAGGTTATATCAGGTTGTATCTGGTTGTATCAGGTTGTATCAGGTTATATCAGGTTATATCAGGTTGTATCTGGTTGTATCTGGTTGTATCAGGTTATATCAGGTTATATCTGGTTGTTACAGCCGTCCTGGACCTGCCGGAGCTGACGGTGTCGTCCTGTGACCTGGACCTGTGTGTGGACCTGCGTCCTCGCCGGGAGACGCTCCGGGACATCTACCGCTCTCTGCACTACACCCTGAGGGTCCAGAGCCAGAGTGGGACCACCACCCGGGTGAGAGGGGGGTCACTGGGAGGCTGGCGGGGGGGTCTTCAGTATGGAGCTGTTGGGATGGGATCTCCAGCATACGTCTGATTGATATTTGAAAGAATGCCGTCTTGAATTTGCTGCGTGTTGTCAGAGGTGTGTGTTTGGCCTCATGCAGACATAATGAAGCTGCTGAAATGTCAGAGTTGGTGAGATGTATGATGTTTGTCATCCATCAGGCGGCTTCCTGCCGAGGTGCTTCTGCTCACGTCTCTGCTGCTTCTCTTCCAGGAAACCACGTCTCTGAGAACGGAGGTTCTGCAGAACCTGGCGCCCGGCAGGACCTACTGCGTGTCTGTGTGCTTCTCTGACACGCGTGTGAACCGGATGTCCTCGTACAGCCAGCCCGTGTGCTCCTCCACCCCCGACAGCTCAGGTAGCCCCCACCCCCCCAGCCCAATATTCTCTGATCTCAGCGTAAAGAAAAGTATGAACGAGTATGAAGTATTCTACAGAGTATTTTCTGGTGTCTTTCACCCTTAATAAGAGAAAACATCTGACATGATGGAGCTGGTTCATCTCCAGGTTTGGTTCAGATGTGAGTGATGGAGACTCACACCAGGGCTGTTAACATCTGGATTGAGCTTCAGACAGACTGAGACATGTGGAGTATCCCAACCTCAGTCACTGGGTCTACACAGCAGCTGTCCACTGCTAGCTCAGGTCCAAAACAAGGAGCTGCTGTAGATGTTGAGGGAGGAGACCAGGATGGAGCTCTGGATGCTGCTAACATGGAGATATATGGAAGAAGCAGGTGAACCAGTGGAGGAGGTGTTAGGACACGTACCTAGAGATACATTCAGCTTGTTTGTGTACGTGTAAGTAGGAAAACGTATGTGTAGATAAACATATGTACATGAGTATTACATTATATTAATCTGACTGTAGGGGGACTGTGTCCTTAGACAGCAGGTCCAGGACCAGGTTCAGGTGCAGGTCTAGGACCAGGTCCAGGTCCAGGACCAGGTCCAGGTCCAGGTCCAGGTCCAGGTCCAGGTCCAGGACCAGGACCAGGTCCAGGTCCAGGTCCAGGACCAGGTCCAGGTCCAGTCTGGCTGATCAGACTGCTCTCCTCCCTCTCAGACACAGGGCTTGCAGTCGCATTGTGTTTACTGGTGGTGCTGGTCCTGGGCGTGCTGGGGCTGCTGGTTGTTACTGGAAAAATCAGCCTGAGGCCTCGGAGGCTGCCACTGGTGCTGGTGAGACACAGACACACACACACAGACACACAGACACACACACACACACACACACACACGAGCTGTGTCAGAGGTTTCACTTTAATTTTTGAGTAAAGAATCCATCTATTTGTGTGTCTGCCTGCCTAGAATCTGTCCTAGCTATCTATCTTTCTCCCTCCATCGCCCCCCCCCCCCCACCCCCCCCCCCCCCCCTGCCCTCTACCTATACATGTACATCATGTCACTCTCTATGTCCCTGTCTGCCTACCTAACTATCTCTTTCTCTCTGTCCTGATGGAACCAGTCTTCCATAGCTTCTGAGACCAGAGAACAGAGGGAAAGGCTCTAGGTGGGGGGGGGGGGGGGGGGGGGTCCGGGTACTTCCTGAGAAGTAGTGGAGTGTTCTACTCAGATTACGTGTGTGTAAGTCCAGTCTGCGAACACACTCCCAGAAAAGCCCCAGAGACTGCTGAGGTGTCCCCCTGCTGCCATGGAAGCATCGAGTCATGGTTCTGAAGACGTTTCACTGGCGTGTACCCGGAGGTGGAGAACCTCGAAGCTGCTTCGACGTAGCGTCGGAAAAGATGTTCAAGCATGGAAAAACTTTCTCACACTTCATGGTGCCTTCACTGGCCTCGTCACTGCTCCTCCTCGCTTTCATCTCCATCTTCTCTCTTACATCTCACCCACAACAACGGTTCTAATGGGTTCTACCTCTGGGTTCTACCTCTGGGTTCTACCTCACTGACGTAACACTGTGGGCTCTGGCTCAGTCACAGAGCAGTGAGTCTGGCCGGCCTGGGTCCAGCCTGGCTCCAGCCTGGCTCCAGCCTGGCTCCAGCCTGGCTCCAGCCTGGCTCCAGCTGGCCTGGGTCCAGCCTGGCTCCAGCCTGGCTCCAGCTGGCCTGGCTCCAGCCTGGCTCCAGCCTGGCTCCAGCTGGCCTGGGTCCAGCCTGGCTCCAGCCTGGCTCCAGCCTGGCTCCAGCTGGCCTGGCTCCAGCCTGGCTCCAGCCTGGGTCCAGCCTGGCTCCAGCCTGGCCCCGGCCGGCCTGGCTCCAGCCTGGCTCCAGCCTGGCTCCAGCTGGCCTGGCTCCAGCCTGGCTCCAGCCTGGCTCCAGCCTGGCTCCAGCCTGGCTCCAGCTGGCCTGGGTCCAGCCTGGCTCCAGCCTGGCTCCAGCCTGGCTCCAGCCTGGCTCCAGCTGGCCTGGGTCCAGCCTGGGTCCAGCCTGGCTCCAGCCTGGCTCCAGCCTGGCTCCAGCCTGGCTCCAGCTGGCCTGGGTCCAGCCTGGCTCCAGCCTGGCCCCGGCTGGCCTGGCTCCAGCCTGGCTCCAGCCTGGCCCCGGCTGGCCTGGCTCCAGCCTGGCTCCAGCTGGCCTGGCTCCAGCCTGGCTCCAGCCTGGCTCCAGCCTGGCTCCAGCCTGGCTCCAGCTGGCCTGGCTCCAGCCTGGCTCCAGCCTGGCTCCAGCCTGGCTCCAGCCTGGCTCCAGCCTGGCTCCAGCCTGGCTCCAGCTGGCCTGGCTCCAGCCTGGCTCCAGCCTGGCTCCAGCCTGGCTCCAGCCTGGCTCCAGCCTGGCTCCAGCTGGCCTGGCTCCAGCCTGGCTCCAGCCTGGCTCCAGCTGGCCTGGCTCCAGCCTGGCTCCAGCCTGGCTCCAGCCTGGCTCCAGCCTGGCTCCAGCCTGGGTACGGCTGGCCTGGGTCCGGCTGGGTCCAGCCTGGGTCCGGCTGGCCTGGGTCTGGCCTGGGTCTGGCCTGGGTCCGGCCTGGGTCCAGCCTGGGTCCGGCTGGGTCGCTGCTACGGCTCAGAAACAGGAAGTGAAGAGGAAGAACAAGCGTTTGGGTTTGAGTGACTGGGAGGTGGAGCTGGAGCTCGTTAGGAGCGTTGTTAGGCGTGAGCTGCTGCCACCGCACTGACTC
>CM055202.1:1156315-1191315 GCA_029224185.1 Karalla daura | reverse complement strand
TTCCTGTTGGCTCTGAAACACTGACTCTGGATCAGCTGGGACTGGGACTGGGTTAGGGTTTGGGACTGGGAGTGGGACTGGGACTGGCTGGCCGGGGTCACCAGAGGTCCAGCAGGACAGAGCAGAAGCTGCAGCAGCTGAAGCCTGCAGAGATGCTGCTTCACACACACACTGATGTCAAACATTTTAACCCTTCACAGGTCACGTTTTTGTCATGATGTCCCCGTGTTTTCAGTCCAAGACACAGTGAGAAATGAATCATTTACTACATGCAAGTTAAAGTGTTTGAGTGCTGAATGACTGCAGCCTGGGATGTCAGTGACCAGCAGCTCCTCTGATCTTTATTTGACTCAACTTTATTTGTATTAAGTACCAGTTCATAACAGCCGTTATCTCAGGGCACTTTACACAGAGACAACATGTCCACAGTGGACACCCCCTGTCCTCAGACCCTCACAAAGGTTGAGGAACAACTCCCCAGAAAAACCCTGACAGGGAGAACAAGGAGAAACCTCAGAGAGAGACAGAGGAGGAGATCCTCCCCCAGGAGGACAGGAGGACAGAGGAGGACAGTACTGATGGCTAACAGCTCAGAATAAAGATAAATCAGAAGTTGAATGAGCTCCTCTGATCAGTACCAGAGTCCAGACTAAAGCCCAGACTCATCCTGATAGAATAACATCACGTATTCTGCTTTAGTGTTCAAACCGCACAGGAGCAAGGCAGCATAGAGCATGTGAGATGCTCCAGCATCCTGCTCAGCTCTCCAGCCTCAGCTCCTCTGGACAGGAGGACAGGAGGGACTCCTCTGGACAGGAGGGACTCCTCTGGACAGGAGGACAGGAGGGACTCCTCTGGACAGGAGGGACTCCTCTGGACAGGAGGACAGGAGGGACTCCTCTGGACAGGAGGACAGGAGGGACTCCTCTGGACAGGAGGACAGGAGGGACTCCTCTGCTCTGGCTCCTCGTGTTGTCTCCACTCTGCACCGTCTAGTGTTACAGCGCTCAGACAGCTGTGTGAGCAGCTTTTTCTTCTCTGTATTTTGTATTTTTGTATGATTTCCACCCTGTAAAGGCCAGTTTTCACTCCGAGGCGGCATTAAAGACTCCTATTACACACGTTGCAAACACCTTTGTCCTGTGGAGTTTTTGTTGGGGAAACTCTTCAAGGTTCCAACAAACGGAGCGACGGTGTCATCCTCAGAAGGACACGCAGGTGTGTGTCTGTGTGTGTGTGCGTGTGTCTCTGTGTGTCTCTGTGTGTGTGTGTGTGTGTGTGTGTGTGTGTGTGTGTGTGTGTGTGTGTGTGTGTGTGTGTGAGAGAGAGAGAGCAGCCTCTGCAGGATCAGTGTGAACACAGGGAGGGACTTCTGGGGAAATAGAAACTCAGCCCTGAAAATGACGACAGTGATCACACATCACAGCTCCCACTCTGCACACACACACACACACACACACACATCTATATGATCAGGGCACGGACCTAGCCTCGGCAGCTTTCTCTCTATCCTGGGAGTGTGTGTGTGTGTGTGGGAGTGCTGCCTCTGCTCCATGGAGCCACGATGAAGCTGTGGATGCTTCTCCCTCTGCTCCTGCAGCTCGGTAATGTTCCCGGGGCCGAGGCGGGCCAGGACTCACACGTCTGTGACCAGCCGGCTTTTTACGCTCTGTGGATGTGGCGTGGATGGAGAGGTGTGTGTGTCTGTGTTTCTCTGTGTGTGTGTGTGTGTGTGTGCGCGCGCGCGCGCGCGTGTGTGCAGATCTGTGACTTGCAGGAACTTGTTTTCTGACAGATTGAGGATTTATACTCCTGTGTGCTGACAGCTTGTGTGTGTGTGTGTGTGTGTGTGTCTCCTGTTGCAGCAGTGTGTGTCCCCCTCCCTGCGCCCTACAACGTCTCCATCTCCTCCTTCAACCTGCAGCACACACTCAGCTTCCTCCCAGGCCGAGGCTCCCCGGCCAGCAGCCGCTTCACCGTGGAAGTCCACAGTCACAGGTAGAGAGAGAGAGAGAGTGTGTGTGTGTGTGTGTGTGTGTGTGTGTGTGTGTGTGTGTGTGTGTGTGTGTGTGTGTGTGTGTGTGTGTGTGTGTGTGCACAGTGATGTTTTGGGATGTTTGCCAAGTCGATTGACAAAGAAAACAAACCCAGAGAGGTCACTACCTTTCTCTAGTGACAAACAGCAGCTCTGGGTTATGCGTATGTGGCTTGGAGCAGATCCAACTCTTCTGGTTTGGGTTTGTCAAAGTTTTGAGCCACCTTTATTTTAAGCTTCAGTTTAAAGCCATACAACTAGTTAATTAACAGAGACAGTTCCAACTGTTCCATCTCGTCCACCTCGTCCCAACCTCCTCCTGGTCATGGTCACAACTGAGCGAGGGGACTAGATGGAGGCTATGAGAGAGGGGGAGAGGGGGGGAGAGACAGAGGGGGAGAGAGGGAGAGAGGGGGAGAGACAGAGGGGGAGAGAAGGAGAGAGGGGGAGAGAGGGAGAGAGGGGGGGGTGAGAGGGAGAGAGGGGGAGAGACAGAGGGGGAGAGAGGGGGGGAGAGAGAGAGGGGGAGAGACAGAGGGGGAGAGAGAGAGAGGGGGAGAGACAGAGGGGGAGAGAGAGAGAGGGGGAGAGAGAGAGGGGGAGAGACAGAGGGGGAGAGAGAGAGAGGGGGAGAGAGAGAGGGGGAGAGACAGAGGGGGAGAGAGAGAGAGGGAGAGAGGGGGAGAGAGAGAGAGGGGGAGAGAGAGGGGGAGAGAGAGAGAGGGAGAGAGGGGGAGAGAGGGGGAGAGAGGGAGAGAGGGGGGGTGAGAGGGAGAGAGGGGGAGAGACAGAGGGGGAGAGGGGGAGAGAGGGGGGGAGAGAGAGAGGGGGAGAGACAGAGGGGGAGAGAGAGAGAGGGGGAGAGACAGAGGGGGAGAGAGAGAGAGGGGGAGAGAGAGAGGGGGAGAGACAGAGGGGGAGAGAGAGTGAGGGGGAGAGAGAGAGGGGGAGAGAGGGGGAGAGAGAGAGAGGGGGAGAGAGAGGGGGAGAGAGAGAGAGGGAGAGAGGGGGAGAGAGGGGGAGAGGGGGAGAGAGGGAGAGAGAGAGGGGGAGAGGGGGAGAGAGGGAGAGAGGGGAAGAGACAGAGGGGGAGAGAGAGAGAGTGCAGGTTCAAGCATGGAGACACTCCTTGAATCACACTGGTGGTGTGTTCCATTTCCCTCTGATGCTTAGCCTGTACTGTTTGCGCTCGGGCGGCCATCTTGGATTGTCGACTGGCGGGGTGGTCTCACACTTGCCGAGTCCGACATCCAGGAATTTCAGCTGTGACTGGTGATTGGCTGTTCATGGGAGGGGGCGGGGCCAGCGACAACGTTACAGATCTCCTCATTCAGAACGATCTGCGTGCATCATGGGATGTCGCAGGATTAGACTTCACACAGACAGCAGCTATGTAAGCGCAGCGCTCAAGCAGCTGCCAGCAGCAGCTGGACCATCGGGGCTGTGATTGACAGTGATGGGACGGCTGTGCGTGTCCCCAGCGGGAAGCGGGCGTGGCGGCCGGTGTCCGAGTGTGTGCAGCTGGCGGCCGGACAGAGCTGCAACCTGACGCGGGCCCTCAGGGACCAGCGCCGCTTCTACCACGCCCGGGTCCGAGCCTTCACCACCAACCAGACGTCCAGCTGGACGCTGTCCACACAGTTCAACCCTCTGTCTGACAGTGAGACACCACACACACACACACACACACACTTTGCAGTGTTGCAAGACCCTTCCAGCGACTCTTTTCGCCACTAGCGACATATGTAGCGACTTCTCCTGGTGTCGCTGAGACTTTGGGAACCCAGAGGGAACCAGCTGGTCCAGACTTAGAAAGAATCAGGATAAAGGAGGAAGGTTCAAACTGTGACATACAAAACAAAACAAGAACAACATGAGAAAGCTCATCTGAACTTCTGAACACATTTAGGTTGATCCTCTACTCACTTTGTGTCTCCCCTACCATGTCTTTCATCTCCTACAGTGTCCATCACACGTGTATACACATTGCATATTATGTTTGTTAGGTGATGACATTAATGTCCCTCTGCGACTAGGAGGCCTGATAAAAGCTGCTCTCCTCTCTGAGGCGTTGACTGTTAGGACGGACAGTCTCTGCTCTCCTCCCTGAGGAGCTCTGCTCTCCTCCCTGAGGAGCTCTGCTCTCCTCCCTGAGGAGCTCTGCTCCTCTCTGGTAACTGTCTCCCATCTTGTCTGTGCAGCTGTGTGGGGACCTCCGGACATGTCCGTGTCCGGCTGTGGGAGCTGTCTGCTGCTGCAGGTCCACAGTCCGGGCCCGGGGGGGCTCAGCCTTCAGGACCTGCCTGTAACACTCATCCTGCAGGTGAAGAGGACCCGGGATGGAGCTCAGGTACACACACACACACACACACACGCTTATGTTTTGCTGCTTTGTGGGGACATTTTACCACAGCCCGAATCATTAAACTGAGACAGAAGCACACTGCGTTTGTTCCACAGAGGTTATTTTTATATTTTATATATATTATATTATATTTTAATGTATTTTTAGGTCAGGTTGGATTTCTCAATGGGCAGCAACAATCAGCAGCTGAGAAGCAGCTGTGAGTGGGTGAAATGACTGCACATAAATTGACAGGCAGTGAAAACCTAAAAGTTACACGTTTAGGTTGGATACTCTGAACCTGCTTTAAGTGTGTGTGTGTGTGTGTGTGTGTGTGTGTGTGTGTGTGTGTGTGTGTGTGTGTGTGTGTGTGTGTGCGTGCGTGCGTGCGTGCGTGTGTGTGTGTGTGTGTGTGTGTGTGCGCGTGTCCAGGATGTCTTTATTCCCTTTTCATCTCAGTTAGTTTAGCAAGTTTCTCTTTCATTTCACAGCTCTATCTTCATGTCAAGAAAGAACAGTGGAAACACCTTGTATGTGTGTGTGAGTGTGTGTGTGTGTGTGTGTGAGTGTGTGTGTGTGTGTGAGACACCCACATCTTCCCCTCACTCAGCCTGAAGAGCAGAAAGAGGAATTTACCTTCTTTGTCATACAAAATACTTCCTGTTGACATTAGGGAGATTTTAAGTTTTCTCGGGTTTTGTGCGTGTGTGTGTGTGTGTGTGTGTGTGTGTGTGTTTCTGTTGTACTTAGAACTGTAGCTGCAGGTTTCTTGGTTATCACCACAAAGTTTTGTCCCCAAAAAGAAAAAAAAAATCCTGAATCCGAATGTGTGTAGAAAGTTTGCTTTGTTTGTCTTGTTTGTCTCGTCTGCGTCCAGGAAAGCTCATTCCAGATGTGTTTTCTTTAACTGTAAATGAAACTGGTCACACTTCCACCCATCCACATACCGTACTATTGCTCAATAATAAAAAACACTGACAACTTCATAGCTTCTCTTCTTTCAAAGGGGAACTGGAACAGTTGAATGAATGACAATAGTAGAGGAGTGTAGAACATGTCCACAGGGACCTGTGGTCCTGTAGCTCCAGCCTGAACCTCAGGCTCATGATGTTCTCTACCAGACGGCTCCAACCAGCCAGAACCAGGCTGCAGTAGAACCTCCCAGTGACAGGTCCAGCTTCAGGAGACACCTGACCCTGCAGCTCTGGATCCTAGGGACCACTGGGTCATGTCTCTGTGGGAAATATGGAGCAAGGACTGTCCATCCATCCGTCTCTCATCCGTCTCTGGTCCACAGTTCAGCCTCAGTGTGCCGCTGCAGGACGAGGTGCGGCTGTCCTACCTGGAGCCAGGTGTGGAGTACTGCGTCGTCGCCTCGGTGAAGACCTCCTTCAACCCCAACGCCGTGGCCAGCCGGCCGCACTGCGCCTTCACCAGCACGCCGCCGTCACAGCGTACGTCCCCACAGCCTGGCCACAGGGTCTGGACCCAGGGGACCCAGGGTCGTCTAAGCTCTGGACCCAGGGTCTGGACCCAGGGTCGTCTAGGCTCTGGACCCAGGGTCGTCCAGACTGGACCCAGGGTCTGGACCCAGGGTCATCTAGGCTCTGGACCCAGGGTCGTCCAGACTGGACCCAGGGTCGTCTAGGCTCTGGTCCCAGGGTCGTCCAGTCTGGACCCAGGGTCGTCCAGTCTGGACCCAGGGTCATCTAGGCTCTGGACCCAGGGTCGTCCAGACTGGACCCAGGGTCTGGACCCAGGGTCTGGACCCAGGGTCGTCCAGACTGGACCCAGGGTCTGGACCCAGGGTCATCTAGGCTCTGGACCCAGGGTCGTCCAGACTGGACCCAGGGTCGTCTAGGCTCTGGTCCCAGGGTCGTCCAGTCTGGACCCAGGGTCGTCTAGGCTCTGGACCCAGGGTCGTCCAGACTGGACCCAGGGTCGTCTAGGCTCTGGACCCAGGGTCGTCCAGTCTGGACCCAGGGTCGTCTAGGCTCTGGACCCAGGGTCGTCCAGACTGGACCCAGGGTCTGGACCCAGGGTCTCTTATATTCTACTTTCATTGAGCTAGTTGAGCTAGTTTCACAAATATCTATATCTATTATCTATTGACATTGAACCCTCAGAATACGTGAACGCTCATATTTTTGTCATAATGTCACAATGTTTGTAGAGATATTAAGATAATATCTGACTCCAGCCTGGGAGGAGTCAGGGATCAGCAGCTCCTCTCATCTTCAGTCATCATTATTGTTTATTCAGGATCAGGTGGAGGAGGAGTAACACTGATCGGTCCAGATCTGGAACGTAAAAAAACAAGAATATAAAGTTCATTAAATGAACATCCTCTGAGGATTAAGTAACCCTGATCACCTGTACTGACCTCTGACCTCCTGTACTGACCTCTGATCACCTGTACTGACCTCTGATCACCTGTACTGACCTCTGATCACCGGTGCTGACCTCTGACCTCCTGTGTGCAGTGCGCCTGGTCTACGCCCTGATGGGGGCGCTCTGCGCTCTGAGCCTCCTCCTCGCCGGATTGGTGGTCTACGGCGGTCAGCTGAGCCTGGCGTTGCTACGGCGACGGCTCCTCAGAGCCATGGTAACAGACCCGACAAGTGTGTGTCCCAGCACTGATCAATAACTGATCAATAAGTGTGATCCTTAATAAATGAATATATGTATATTAACATAGTTTCCTTTAGCTTTGTGATAAGTTACTGTGCCTCTCTAGTGGAGCTGTAGCTACTAATGAGGTCATTAACCATTTCATCAATGTTCAAGTGCTTCATGTCATGTCAGTTGTCATACCAGACTAATAAAAACATAGAATCCTCTTGGCCCTCTGTGGACTGTCCTCTGTGGATGGTCCTCTGTGGACTGTCCTCTGTGGATGGTCCTCTGTGGACTGTCCTCTGTGGACTGTCCTCTGTGGACTGTCTTCTGTGGATGGTCCTCTGTGGATGGTCCTCTGTGGACTGTCCTCTGTGGATGGTCCTCTGTGGACGGTCCTCTGTGGACTGTCTTCTGTGGACTGTCTTCTGTGGATGGTCCTCTGTGGACGGTCCTCTGTGGACTGTCTTCTGTGGATGGTCCTCGGTGGACGGTCCTCTGTGGATGGTCCTCTGTGGATGGTCCTCTGTGGACGGTCCTCTGTGGACTGTCCTCTGTGGATGGTCCTCGGTGGACGGTCCTCTGTGGATGGTCCTCTGTGGACTGTCCTCTGTGGATGGTCCTCGGTGGACGGTCCTCTGTGGATGGTCCTCTGTGGACGGTCCTCTGTGGACTGTCCTCTGTGGATGGTCCTCGGTGGACGTTTGCAGCTGGTTTTGTTGACTGTGTCTCTCGCCTGCAGCCGAGCTTCCTCCGCCGCCCCCGGACAGACTCCGCCCCCAGGCCGCTGCAGCCAATGAGGAGCGGCGTAGAGGCCGGTGGGGAGGAGCCCTGAGCGGCTGCTGCCACTCAATGTGAAGAGACTGGAAAACTGTTGATTCGCTGTCTGATGCTGAACCTGCTGACACGGCGCGTCCCCTCACACCTCCACAGCAGACGGAGGAGGACGTCCCTCAGGAGGACATCCCTCAGGAGGACGTCCCTCAGGAGGAGACACTTCACTGAGAGCTCAGCTATGATCTGACTGTCCTCTGGCTATCGACTCCTCTTCTTCTTCTCTGATTAAAGTTTCCTGTGATCCAGCTTTGCTGAGGCTTTTTGTGCTTTTCTAATCAGACACAATAAAACCAACTGGATGTTTCCTGAAACATCTCCATCAAACCAGTGACATCATCACAGTGACATCATCATACAAATAGTCCAATCAGCTTAAGCCAAGATTTTTCACCCAATTTCACCCAGAATTCTCAGTCTCAGCCACATCACATTAGACGATGTAGTCACTGTGACTGATTACTGTGACTATGTTGATTGAGTTTGAACCTCCAGTCGAGTCATGAGACGCGGACGAAGGAAGTGCAGTTATTAATCATAAATAACATAAAAGATATACAAGGTGTATCTCTCAGAGCAGAAGCTGTAAGATCTGTTTCTGTTCAGACTGGAGTTCTAGAACATCATAATGCCTACAGTCCCACAGGTGTTTTACTTGATAGGATTTCATATTGATAATTGATAATTAAACAGCACTTTGAGGCCAGAACAGAACAGAAGTGTGAGTGAGAGCAACTTCCGCATGAGTGCTAACAACGTCCTCAGGAACAGCAGAAAACAAACAGCTCTAAATATTCTGTAACATTCTGTACATTCAGAGTCATTCAGAACTGTGTTCACCATGTGAAGTCACAGTTACATGAAGTGATCATCTATGGAATCCATTCTTGGACTTTCTCCACCATTTATTCTATGTGAGTAGCGGGAGGACAGCCAATCAGAGTGCATCCTGCGTGTGGTTGCCAGAACAGCATGAAAGATCTGAGCAGAAACAGACCGCGATGTTCCCACAGCTACAGACAGGACAGTGAGCAGACTGATAGAACCAGTTCATAGCTTCTATGTCAACATAGCCCTGTCGTCGTTGGCCGTGGTGCGTTCACGGTCCCTCGTTGTTTCGGTTCCGCGAAGCGCAGTGTGTGAGCAGGAAGAGGTGTCGCTGCCTGGACTTCCCCCCGACACACACGTCACTGACAGCTACCAGGAAACACACACACACACACACACACACACACACACACACACACACGGACGCGGGGCCGAGCAGCCACCGGGTCCCAGTTAAAGCAGGAAGAGGAGGAAGAGTCCAACATGTCGGCGACGCTGTGCGTCTTCATCCTGACCTGCGGCTCCACAGGTAGGGAGAGAGAGAGAGAGAGAGAGAGAGAGAGAGAGAGAGAGAGAGAGAGAGTGTGTGTGTCCAGACTCTCTTTCTCTCTTTGTGTGTGTGTGTGAGTGAACTTTGTGTACTCTTTGTCCGTGTATGTCTACTTTGTGTGTGTCTCAGGTGTGTGTGTGTGTGTGTGTGTGTGTGTGTGTGTACGTTCAGACTGAGGGTGAACGTTGACCCTTGGGTAATAAATGATGAAAACTATTAAACAATAAAATTCAGACTGATTATGGAAGAAACAACAAATAAACCAAAAAGCTTCACAATATCTATCTACCTACCTTCATCTATCTGTCTATCTATCTATCTATCTATCTATCTATCTATCTATCTATCTATCTATCTATCTATCTGTCTGTCTGTCTGTGTCTGTCTGTCTGTCTGTCTGTCTGTCTGTCTGTCTGTCTGTCTGTCTATCTATCTATCTATCTATCTGTCTGTCTATCTGTCTGTCTGTCTGTCTGTCTGTCTGTCTGTCTGTCTGTCTGTCTGTCTGTCTGTCTACAGCCAGATTATAGTGTTTGCATAAGGCTTAAGTCCTGATGTGCGTGTACGTACAACATCTGGATGAGTTCCAGCAGACATGTCTTGGTGCTGCTGCTGTCCAGCTGTGGAGCGGTTGTCTCCGTGTCTCTGTGTCTCCATGTTTCTGTGTCTCCATGTTTCTGTCTCTGTGTCTCCATGTCTCTGTGTCTCCTTGTTTCTGTCTCTATGTCTCTGTGTCTCCATGTCTCTGTGTCTCCTTGTTTCTGTCTCTATGTCTCTGTGTCTCCATGTTTCTGTCTCTGTGTCTCCATGTCTCTGTGTCTCCATGTTTCTGTCTCTGTGTCTCCATGTCTCTGTGTCTCCTTGTTTCTGTCTCCATGTCTCTGTGTCTCCATGTTCCTGTCTCTGTGTCTCCATGTCTCTGTGTCTCCGTCCTGTCTCTGGAGGACGCTCATCCTTCACCCTCTGTCTCTGTTTGTCTCAGCGGCCTCACTCGTCCTCAGCCCCCCCACCAACGTCAGGCTCACCTCCTACAACATGGACCTGGTGCTGAGGTGGTCTCCTCCAGCCGCCGCCCCCCCCGGCCTGCTCTACACCACCCAGTACAGGTACGCACACCTGGGCAGGTCTGTGGGCGGCAGGTAGACGGCCTCATCCACAGCAGCTCCGAGCAGCCCGAGTGACAGGCTCTCAAACTGAGACAAAGAGATCTCAGTGATCTCAGAGATCTCAGTGATCTCAGAGATCTCAGAGATCTCAGTGATCTCAGTGACCTCAGTGACCTCAGTGATCTCAGAGATCTCAGTGACCTCAGTGACCTCAGTGACCTCTGTGATCTAAGTGATCTCAGTGACCTCAGTGATCTCAGTGACCTCAGTGACCTCAGTGATCTCTGTGATCTCAGTGACCTCAGTGATCTCAGTGATCTCAGTGATCTCTGTGATCTCAGTAATCTCAGTGACCTCTGTGATCTAAGTGATCTCAGTGACCTCCGTGATCTCAGTGATCTCAGTGACCTCAGTGATCTCCGTGATCTCTGTGATCTCTGTGATCTCTGTGATCTCAGTGATCTCAGTGATCTCAGTGATCTCTGTGATCTCAGTGACCTCAGTGATCTCTGTGATCTCAGTGACCTCAGTGATCTCAGTGATCTCAGTGATCTCCCAGCTCTCCAGTGGAAATTGCAACGTGAGGAGGCGTTCATGTTTGATTGTCCTGGTAGTTGTCATAATTCCCACAGCCCCTGAAGGCAGCATGTAGGCTCACAAGGCACTGCTGCCTCATTTCAGGTCTTTTTTACACATTATTCTAAATATGTTTAATGTTCCATCATTTTCCCTCGTTTTCCCTTCTTTTTCATCTAATCTCACATCAGATCAGACCAGTAGATAAATATCAGTATTTATCTTTTCATTATTTTGTCTTTTACATTTCACGTCTCTGCTGAAGGAAGGTGCGTGGTGAGAACATAGAGAACATATCATTAGACAAGAGTTTTACAGAATAATAACAAATCAGTGAAACAGGGTTGTTTCTTCAACCCCTCAGATCATCGAATCAGGGTTTGAAAGGCGTTTGAAGATGATCAAACTGTGACTTTCTCAGGTGTTTTGTTGGTTCAAACTGTGGTTTGCTGTTGTTCTGCCCCCGGCTGTTCTCGAACAGCTTTGTGGTCGTTTTGTTTTGTCTCAGTGGAAACAGAGCAGACGTCTGTGGGTTGGGATGTAGAAGCATCGGAGCTGGATGCAGACGTTCTCAGCAGCTCTGAGCAGTGACTCTGAGCCGTTTCCCACCTTCCACACAGACACGCAGCTGTGCACACGCTGCTTTGCATACAGGTTTTATCCTGCGCTAACGGCCACCTGCTGCGTGTCTGTCTCCTGGAGGAGGAAGCAGCGGAACCAGGGAGACCGCCCACACCCCCCCCCAGACCAGCTCAGACCTACGCCTTCACCTTTAAGGACTCACGTGGCTCTGTAACATACACGGTGCTTTTAATTTGAAGGGAACAGTTCAAGAGAGACCTGAACACACTGAACAGAATTTTAAAAAATCCACAAAAGTCCATGTAAAGGTTTAACCCTCAGTGGTGGGCCTGGGGTGTGGGGCCTGGGGTGTGGGGCCTGGGGTGTGGGGCCTGGGGAGGTGGGGCCTGGGGAGGTGGGGCCTGGGGAGGTGGGGCCTGGGGTGTGGGGCCTGGGGTGTGGGGCCTGGGGTGTGGGGCCTGGGGAGGTGGGGCCTGGGGTGTGGGGCCTGGGGAGGTGGGGCCTGGGGTGTGGGGCCTGGGGAGGTGGGGCCTGGGGAGGTGGGGCCTGGGGAGGTGGCCGGGCTGTTGGAGGAGCTGTGGAGCTGCTCAGACCTCCTCCAGACGTGATGGGAGGTAATCGAGCTGCAGGTGCAGCCTCATAAAAGACGTCTTTAGACGGGACGTTGTGTCATCTTCGCTTTTTATTTCCCAAAATCAATGTCAGCATTTAAACACGTTATCATTGGTGTTTGATAAGCTCTGCTAGTAATCTGACACTTTGTCGTAAACAAAGATTTTTAGATGTTTTTAGACATGTGACGGGTAAGCTGGCGAGCCCTGGTGAGAGCCATGCCCCCTGCTGTCCACCACAACTCCACTAAGTCATCATGGTTCGGTTCTGGTGTGGTGTCTCAGGTCTGCGGTCAGTGAGTTCAGAGCGGGCTGCGTCAACACCTCCAGGCTGGACTGTGACTTCACGGCGCTGAACCTCAGCATCCTGGAGCACGGCTTCTACACGGCCAGGGTGAAGGTCCAGCAGGAGCAGCTCAGCTCGGCCTGGGTGGAGAGCCAGCAGATCATCATGGACAAGGACAGTGAGTCCCCAACCAGTCCAGTTACCAGGGCCGAAAAGACTGGATCCTGGGTTTTAATTACATTTAGCGATTTATTTAATTGAATAAATTAATCAATATTTCATTTTTTGAGTGTATGTCCATAAGGAGGGGCGTTCAGGTAGCATAGGAAATTTGCCTTCCAGTCCTATAGAGTTAAAAAGCTCTTGACTCAACTGCACTTTGTGTATTTATGAGAGAACATGTTCTATACATTTTACAATCTATATATTATACATATACTATACATTTTACAATCTATATATTATACATATACTATACATTTTACAATCTATATATTATACATATACTATACATTTTACAATCTATATATTATACATATACTATACATTTTACAATCTATATATTATACATATACTATACATTTTACAATCTATATATTATACATATACTATACATTTTACAATCTATATATAATACATATACTATACATTTTACAACCTTTCAGCAGCCAGTCAGTTACAGGCCAGGCCTGTATCTTATTCATGAGTGGGTTCACATTCTATTCTCCTGTATATTGTGTACTGTTCTAATTAATTAATCAATTATTGAGTTTGAGTGTGTGATCGATCAGGTTTGTGCCCCCCCAGCCACCATCGGCCCCCCCCACGTCACCCTGCTGTCCAGCGGAGCCGCCATCGACGTCACCATCACTGACCCGGTGTTCCACAAGCCGGTCAAGTTCGAGCACGTCTACAGCCAAGTCAGCTACAACATCAGCTACTGGAGGCAGGGCCAGGAGCAGCAGGTAGGCCTCCACCTGGTAGGCCTCCACCTGGTAGGCCTCCACCTGGTAGGCCTAAACCTGGTAGGCCTCCACCTGGTAGACCTCCACCTGGTAGGCCTCCACCTGGTAGACCTAAACCTGGTAGGCCTCCACCTGGTAGACCTCCACCTGGTAGACCTCCACCTGGTAGACCTAAACCTGGTAGGCCTAAGCCTGGTAGGCCAGGAGAAGCAGGTAGGCCTCCACCTGGTAGGCCTCCACCTGGTAGGCCAGGAGCAGCAGGTAGGCCTCCACCTGGTAGGCCTCCACCTGGTAGGCCTCCACCTGGTAGACCTCTACCTGGTAGACCTCCACCTGGTAGACCTAAACCTGGTAGGCCTCCACCTGGTAGACCTCCACCTGGTAGGCCTCCACCTGGTAGGCCTAAACCTGGTAGGCCTCCACCTGGTAGGCCTCCACCTGGTAGACCTAAACCTGGTAGGCCTCCACCTGGTAGACCTCCACCTGGTAGACCTAAACCTGGTAGGCCTCCACCTGGTAGACCTCCACCTGGTAGACCTAAACCTGGTAGGCCTCCACCTGGTAGACCTCCACCTGGTAGACCTCCACCTGGTAGGCCTCCACCTGGTAGGCCTAAACCTGGTAGGCCTCCACCTGGTAGGCCTCCACCTGGTAGACCTAAACCTGGTAGGCCTCCACCTGGTAGACCTCCACCTGGTAGACCTAAACCTGGTAGGCCTCCACCTGGTAGACCTCCACCTGGTAGACCTAAACCTGGTAGGCCTCCACCTGGTAGACCTCCACCTGGTAGACCTAAACCTGGTAGGCCTCCACCTGGTAGACCTAAACCTGGTAGGCCAGGAGCAGCAGGTAGGCCTCCACCTGGTAGGCCTCCACCTGGTAGGCCTCCACCTGGTAGACCTCTACCTGGTAGACCTCTACCTGGTAGACCTCCACCTGGTAGGCCTCCACCTGGTAGGCCTAAACCTGGTAGGCCAGGAGCAGCAGGTAGGCCTCCACCTGGTAGGCCTCCACCTGGTAGACCTAAACCTAGTAGACCTCCACCTGGTAGACCTAAACCTAGTAGACCTCCACCTGGTAGACCTCCACCTGGTAGACCTCCACCTGGTAGACCTAAACCTGGTAGGCCTCCACCTGGTAGACCTCCACCTGGTAGACCTCCACCTGGTAGACCTCCACCTGGTAGACCTAAACCTGGTAGGCCAGGAGCAGCAGGTAGGCCTCCACCTGGTAGGCCTCCACCTGGTAGGCCTCCACCTGGTAGACCTAAACCTGGTAGACCTCTACCTGGTAGACCTCCACCTGGTAGACCTCCACCTGGTAGACCTCCACCTGGTAGGCCTCCACCTGGTAGACCTCCACCTGGTAGACCTAAACCTGGTAGGCCAGGAGCAGCAGGTAGGCCTCCACCTGGTAGATCTCCACCTGGTAGGCCTCCACCTGGTAGGCCTCCACCTGGTAGACCTCCACCTGGTAGACCTCTACCTGGTAGACCTCCACCTGGTAGACCTCCACCTGGTAGACCTAAACCTGGTAGGCCAGGAGCAGCAGGTAGGCCCCCACCTGGTAGACCTCCACTTGGTAGACCTGTTTTTAGAAAATGTTTTGAGAAGGACTTAAAGGAATCAAGTCAATATTCCCTGGTCTCAGCTTCAAAAATGTGAATATGTTCTGGTTTCTTCTGTCTTCGCAGACAGAAAACGGAACAAATTGAAGTTCTTTGAAGGTGGAACATTGTTTTTACAACAAAACCAGTTTGTCGTTATAATGTGAAGTTTTTACGTCATTTCAAGATAATGATCTGTTTACATTTGAAATCAATTTGATTTCTCAATACATAGTAAGACATAACAAATAAGAAATAAGAAATAAGAAATAACAAGAAATAACTAAGTGTAATAAACGGTCGTAAAAAGCAGCGACAGGAAGAACTGGAAGACGTGACGCTGTTAGAATAAGAAGTGATCCTGTTTCACTCGGTCATCTCTAACACACACACACACACACACACACACACACACACACACACACCCCTGAGCGCTCCTTGCTGCCCCCTGCAGGCCAGGAGCCAGAACATCAAGGGGCAGAACCGGGTGGTGCTGAGTGACCTGGAGCCCTGGACCAGGTACTGCATCCAGGTCCAGATCCAGGCCGGGCTGACCCGCAGTCCCAGCCTGCCCAGCCCGGTGGTCTGTGAGAGCACCAGCGACCGTAAGCACACACACACACACACACACACACACACACACACACTCACACAGTCTCACTCTGTATGGCTGTGCAACAAAGTGAGTGGAGAGAGAGTCAGAGTAAACAGGAAGCAGGAAGTAAACAGAGGAAAGAGAGGGAACAGCTTTAATAGAGTCGCTGTAATAGAAGGGAACCTCACAGTTGGATCAAAATCTATCTATCTGTCTATCTATCTATCTATCTATCTATCTATCTATCTATCTATCTATCTATCTATCTATCTATCTATCTATCTATCTATCTATCTATCTATCTGTCTATCTATCTATCTATCTATCTATCTATCTATCTATCTATCTATCTATCTATCTATCTATCTATCTATCTATCTATCTATCTATCTATGTGCGTATGTATGAGGGCTGGTGCGACCTGCTGTCCTCTGATTGGCTCCTCCCTCCAGGAGAGGGCGCTCCGTGGGGCTCGGCGCTGGCCGGATTCCTGGTGATGGCGTTGCTGCTGATCCTGGCCGTGCTCGCCGTGCTGTATCGGAGAAAGATTTCCCACTTCCTGTGTCCCAGGGACACCCTGCCGGAGCACTACAAGGAGGTGGGTGCAGCGCCGCCTGCTGAGACAGCTCCGCCCACAACCACGGCTCCGCCCACAACCACTGTACTAACGAGGCTAGAGTCAAGCACACTGAACTCTGCCTGCTGAATGTCCATGTATCCATGAAGTGATGTCTATGATGATGTCTGATGCAGGTGTGTGTGTATAATACCCCCCCACCCCCCCTCCAGTACCTGCTGGCCCCGCCCAGCTCGTCCGTGTCCCAGCCTCCGGTGGAGACGTACCATCCAATCAGCATCATCGCAGACGACCAGCGCCAGGAGGGCCGCCCCTCAGAGGACCCTCCGGAGACTTCCCCCTAGGCTGCTCCTCCTGCTCCTCCTGCTCCTCCTCGCTGCCCCACCTGAGCAGGATGCTGCAGCCTGATTGGCTGAGAGCCTCAGAGAGAGGCCGCAGCACCATGCTACGTTTCTGCTTCCTGTCACGTGATCAGACGATTGATCTGCCTGAATGAAGAAAAAAACAACCACAGACGATGGAGTCATTCTGAAGTCTGCAGCTGCACATTCAGCAGGGAGACTCAGACACTCCTCCTCCTCCTCTCTGTCCTCCCCTCACCCTCTCTTCTTCTATCCTCTTCCTCTCCTCCTTTTTACTTTATTTTTCTGGACCTGGGGACACAGCAGCTACAGAAGCTGACAGAGGTCGAACCGTAGAAATCCCCATGTGGACGTCAGCCAGCTGACCAAGGTGGAGCCCACACAAAGAAGACAGAAGGGGCCCCGCGACTTGGTCCCGGGCCCCCCCGGTCGGATGGACGGCTGTCAATCATGACGGTGCGGCCAGGACTCGGGGACATCACTGAAACTGACGTACAGTATGTAATGATGTAAGGGCTGGCAGTGGAAAAGCAACTGGTTCTCAGCTGGTTCACACATGGAACTCGCCGAGAGACCTGTAGGACGACGTCCTCTAGGAGGAGCAGAGACAGAACATCACAAACCAAGAAAGTGAAAGTGAAGTAGGACAAAGACACTGAGACAGACACAGAGACGCTGCTTGTGCCCTGTGGTCTCTACAGCATCTTGATGACAATGTGAAGGTTTGTTAATGACAAGAAACCAAGAACTCAACATGAATAAAGACACAAAAACATCAGCTCAAAGAATGTGATCTTCACATCTCAACACTGTGTGTGTGTGTGTGTGTGTGTGTGTGTGTGTGTGTGTGTGTGTGTGTGTGTGTGTGTGTGTGTGTGTGTGTATCAGGACTGAGATTTAATTTTGGTTTGAGTAAATTATTCAGGAAAATGAAGGGTTCTTTCTGTGTTCAACCAAATAAAAGTCTTTGCTGTTGACATTCAGCATCGCTGCTGAGTGTGACGTTTTCTTGTCAAACATTTTGCACAGAAATGTTCCATGAAACCTGCGTTATTGATTTCATTGGCCTTTACAGCTCTTCCTAGAAGAAGTTGTGATTCTGCATCTCATTAACATAATTGATCTAATTAAGTAATCAGTGTGAATCTGTCTGTCTGACAGATGTATGGACGCTGGATGTTAATGATAAGTGGATGATGGATGATATACTTTACATATGTATCATAAGAAATAATAAGTAATTAGAGTAAGATTTATTAAATCGATTAAAACAGTAAATCACATAACATAATTACAGCAATAACAACAATAACAATATTATCAACAATAACAATAATTACTGACGTCATCCATGACGTCATAATTGGAACGCCAGTTGACGAGCGTCACCGTGACGTCATGAAGCGTTCTATTCTTTCAGTTTGCAGAAACTGTGAAAGTGGAGCTGAATGGCTGCGGAGCTCATTCCAGACGCGACTAGTCAGAGTTAGTGACCAGAAACAGTCAACTAGTGAAACCTGGGTAGTTATCACACTAACACGACTTAAACCGCTGTGGCTCTACGTGTCGGACATGCCGGTCTTCGCTCTGGGTCTTGCTGCACTTCCCCGGGTGGCCGAAGGTGTTAGTTACCTGGTCAACTCCGGACTGGAATACATCAGTCCCAGTCCAGTCCCAGTGCTCCCAGCAGAGCAGCGGGGACCAGCTGCAGAGCCCCTTGCAGCAGTCCAGACCCAGACCCAGTCCAGAGAGACCCGGTACAGGAGCCTCAGTCTGCTGCATCACAGCAGATGCTCTGCAGGGCTCAACCAGCTCCTCCAGGAGGAGCCAGAGCAGAACAAGGAGCAAGATCAGGAGGAGGAGCAGGAGGAGCAGGAGCAGACCAGCACAGCTGGCTGCACCGTTGTCCCTCAGGGGTTTCAGACGCTCACTGGACGCGCATCTCTGTGTCTGTGTCCCGACGTCCTCCCACAGGACACACCGGGGACAGCGCCCCCTGCTGGGACAGAGGTAGTGGAGGCACAGGAGAAGGAGGAGGAAGAGGAGGTGTGGGAGGGAGATGAGTTAAAGGAGGAAGAAGAGGTAAAGGAGGCAGACCAAGTAAGGGAGGGAGAGGAGTCAGAGGAGGAAGAGGCACCCCCGGGTGGAGCCGCTTCTCCAGTGAGGAGCTCCTTCCACCTGTATGCAGTGAAGGCTGTTCGCTCCATCCTGTCTGAGGTAGCAGACTTCCTCCTCCATGCTCCTCCAGCCTTCATGGACTGCTTGGCTCCACTTTTAAGATCAGCATCCTCTGTCCTCACTAGAGTCCTCCCACTCTTGACTCCCTTGATTTACACTGTCTTTGAGTTTCTAACAGCCTTCATCGACATCCTCCTCCTCATCCTGAGAGGACTGAGGGGGACAACTAGGGCTGTTTGTCAACTCACAAGGACAGCAAGGACAGGGAATATGGAGCAGGGAACAGGGCCCAGGGAATTCTTTCCTCGTCGTGTCATCCTGACCCAGCTCTCAGCATCCCGCTGGCAGCTGCAGCATGCTGAGCAGGGGCCGCTCCACCAGCCCATGGTGGTCCAGAGGAACATAGTCCAGACGGCCACGCTCTCCATTTACCATCCTGCCAACATAATGGCCGTGGCTCCACCCCCCAGCCACGGCCCAGACCATCGTCCATCCCACACCAGGGACAATGACCGTCAGGGATGGTGGTGGTCGGCCACAGGTGGCTGGAGAGAGCTGTACCTGTACGCTGCAGCAGCTGTGTCCAGACCCAGGAGGAGACTGGCCAGACTGGTCTCCAGGAATGGACAAAGAGCTGCTATGGCCTCATCCCTCTGAATGCATTGTTTGGTTAAAGTGTGATGAAGTAAAAAACAAATGGAAATAAGTGGTTTACTCCGGGAGCTCCGGTTTCATCCAATCACAGATTAAATCTGTGATTAAAAAAACAAACTTCAATAAGTTTCTTTGGGAAGAGCTCAGCAGGGTGAGCAGTGTGAGAAAGAAGTGGTTTCTGAACCTGTTTGTGTTGGTCCTCAGACTGTGGCAACAGTAGAGCCTGGAGCAGGAGCAGGAAAGAGTATGAGAGGAGTCTGGAGAATGTCACATGCCCGCTGCAGACTCTCTTCTTGTACTTCCTGTGATTGCTTGTCAGTTACTCCCACACAAAGACGGTTCATCTTTATTCAGCTGCATCCATTATAGTGTTGTCAACCCAAGCATTGGAGTTAGTCCTCCCTGCCAAGTGCTGTTCTAAGGTTCACACTGTCAGTTCTCAAACATTAAATGGTGAACATGGGTCAATATTCATTAAATCCTTAAAGTAATCAAAAAGTAATTTAAAAGTAATTCGCTACATTACTTTTAAATAGCGATCAAAAACGTTACACTACAATTACATTTTAAACCAGGTAACTTGTAGCTGTAACGAACTCCAGTCTGGACCCGGCCTGGGTGCTTCCCAGCATGGCAGGCGCCCGTCTGTCACAGCGAGGCTGACCTTCTCCCCTGATAGTGGATGCAGAACAACTCCTCCAGTCTGAACATCTCACGTAGACACACACCTGGCTTACAGCTGTTATCAGTGCTGTCATCAGTGGCCTGACCGCTGAGAGACAGAGGCGCCTGCTTCACTGAGGCCTCCACGCCGTCCCTGCCACTGGCCAGCTCCTCCTATCAAGTCACTGATTAAAGACAGCAGCTTTATTGTCACCAAGTCAGCTAGCTAAAGCAGTAATAACACACAGATAGTCTGCAAAAAAAGTTGCTCACCTGTGCCATGGTCTTTGATGAGAGCTAGCACCTTCTAGCCATGAAGAACAGGTGGTTAGAAGGTGGCTCCGTCCACCAAACTCCAACCCAGCAACCTCCAAAGCTGCCCATGGTCACACACATGGTCCAGGAGGAGGCTGGAACAGAGGATGTTGTTCTGCTTGGGCAACACATTGAGGAGACACAGTCTGGCATGGACAACCATCATTCCAACTGGTTCTCATGTGTTTCTGTGTTTCTGAGGACAAGGCTGCACCACATTACCAGACTCACCTCTCTGACCTGCACAGAGGAAATGTAAGAACAGTCCTCTATCAGGGCTGTAGCCCATGCAAAACTGTCAAGACTTTTACATATGTAAATATGGTTTGGGGAGAGGGGGTGTCAATTTCTTGTGTTAAACTTGAGAATCTACATGCTATGTAAGTCTGAGACGCAATATGAGAGTGTTCAAAGAATTGCTTTTCCATTTTCTCACTGAACTTCATCAAACAACTTAGTCAAAATGAAGTGACATTAATTCAGTCCCCAAAGATATCAAACTATAAACTCACTGGAAGTATGGGCTGCATTTGGCAAGGATGATCTTGTGAATTTTAATTTCCATCGAGAAGGTCTCCAGCCAGGCGGAGTTCGTTTTCCACAGTGAAGCTTTCTGAAGACATGCCTAGTTGTTTTTCCTCTAACACACCTTTGACCTTTTACAATTCCTCAGAAGGTTGGTCTTCATGGTCCCAGCAGGTTTGTGTTGTGGTCAAATTTGTGTAAAATTCAGTATTGAATTGCACAAAAGAAAAAGCCAATAACTAAACATAAAGGAGTTTCTATTGTCAGTATCGTTGAGGCTGTAGTTTGCCGTGGCATTGACCCTAACAGGGTCTCCTGCCACAGTAAAAGCCCTGACACATCTCTCAGTTTGTTGCTTTTACCTCTCAGCTTAGCTCTTACTTGTCACACGCATCTTGTGATGCCAACAAAATGTAAAATCAGTTTTTTTTTAATTAGAAGTCAAGACTAAACAACCTGACAACAACCTAGAAATCTAAGATCGTTTTAAACTGAAACAGACAAGGCAATGTTTTCATTTCTGTTACAGAAATACATTCTCCATGTTCAGCCAGATCACAACATTTCTTCTTCTTTCTGGCGTATGAGGTCACTCATTCTGAGCAGGGATTATTAATGAGGAAACAGGGACATCAGAGCCAAAAAAAAAAGGCATTTTTCACAAACCACAGTGATAAGAAAATCAGGTTAGGTGACAAACAAAGATACAAGACGAGCAAGGGAGGACGAGCTTAGATATGTATAGAAAGCTAGATGCCATCTTACCACAGTCAGCTCTCTGGCAGAATCTGTGGAGCCTGGAGTAAATAGGGGTAAAGTCAGTGATCTGCTTTGAAGTGCTGCTCACTGAAATTAAGATGGATTTACAAACGCGTACAAACATTGATCTATTTTTTAGGACATGATATTTTACACAGCTATGCAGTATCATAGATACACATTTGATGTTTATAACAAACCAAGCCGTTTGGAAATCGACTGAAATTTGAGTAATGTGTCACCACAACACACTGGGTCAGCGAGCAGACCGGGGCAAGATGGCCGCCAGGTGCGGACGTTCGACTGCGATAGAGAGCAACGCGGACGAGCATCAAGGCTTCTCATGTCTTTTATTGTGAAGGAGCAGGCGGAAACAGGGTGCCACAGTAGCGGAAGAGGAGGAGTAGTTGGAGCTGGACCAGCAGCAGGAGGAGGAGGAGCAGGAGAAGGAGTTGTCAGTCCTGTAGTTAGTGCTGCTGTGAGTGTGACGGACGGACGGACGGACGCGATGAGCTCCTGAGCCCCGGCCCGGCACCATGTCCTCAGCCCGCCCGCCCCCTCTGCTGCTGCCCGCGGTGCTGCTGTGCTGCCTCCACCCCTGGACAGGTGAGTCCAGCCTGACAGGCTCCTAGCTAGCCCCGCTAGCAGCCTACTAGCGGGCTGCTAGCAGCTTACTAGCGGGCTGCTAGCAGCCTACTAGCGGGCTGCTAGCAGCCTACTAGCGGGCTGCTAGCAGCCTACTAGCGGGCTGCTAGCAGCCTACTAGCGGGCTGCTAGCAGCCTACTAGCGGGCTGCTAGCAGCCTACTAGCGGGCTGCTAGCAGCCTACTAGCGGGCTGCTACTAGCGGGCTGCTAGCAGCAGCAGCCCTCAGGCCGTGGGAGCGAAAGTAAAAGCAGAGAATCTGTCCGCGACACCAAACCTTCGTTAGGGGTTTATCAGCGTCCGCCATTCACTGCGTTCCTCTTGTTCCTTTCTTTTCAATCCTCTTCTCCTCTCAGTCTTCTCACTGCCCTTCCTACAGTTGTGCGAGCGTCATGACAAATACTGTTCAAGATGAGAGGTTCGATTGGGATCATTGTGCTATTATTCTACCCCCCCCCCCCCCCCCCCCCCCCCCGTGTGGTTTTGTAAACAAGTAATTCATTGATCAATGAGTATACAGCCCTTCCTTTGGTGTGTGTGTGTTTATGTTTACCTTCTGCTTCTGTTGGTTATTGTTTTAACTCTTAATTGACTGATTACCATATGTTGCTATGCTCCTTGTTCTGGAGACAGTGGTTCTTAGACATACACACACACACTGACTGACTGACACACACACGCACACACACTGACTGACACACACACACATACACTGACTGACTGACACACACACACACATACACTGACTGACTGACACGCACACACACATACACTGACTGACTGACTGACAGACACACACACACACAGACACTGACTGACACACACACACATACACTGACTGACTGACTGACTGACAGACACACGCACACACACACACAGACACTGACTGACACACACACACACACACACCTGGTCGACCTAAACCTGCATGTGTGTGCTGTGAGAGCGGTAAAGCTGGGAGTCAAACCGTCCTCCAGGCTGTGAGGCAACAGTGCTAATCGCCAACCCACCGTGTCGCCTCCAGCCAGACGGTTTTATGTAGTTCTTATCGTATAGAAACACGGACGTCGACGCCTCAGGCAGGAAACATGTCAGGCAGGTACATGAAGTACTTTTATGTTTTTAAAAGCAAGTACTTTTACCCAGGTTGCGTGGTTTTTGCTGTTACTGGAGTAAATGTGTCTGGTCCAGAACATAGTTTTCTTAGATCTTTGAATCAGATGTAGAAACAGTTGAGTCTCCTCCTCTGTCCATCTGGTCTGAAGGGAACTGGTCATGTGACCCCTACGTCAGATCACGTGACCTGGAGATGTGAACAAAGTGTTTCCATCACACTCAGCCTGTGACCTTTGTAATGTGACCCTTTCGAAATAAAAGCATGTCGCACACAATCATGATCGTATATATCGATGTCAGATCGATGTGTTCATTCTGGATCGATGCTGCTGGATCATCGACTGCTGGTACAGACCAGACAGATGTGTCGTTACCCCCCTGTCTGTTAGCAACTGTGCTAAACCAAGCTGTGTAGCTCCTAGTGATGGTCTTGATTAGGATCAGTGTGAGTGTCATGCAGATGTGGTGACAGCCGAGGCTGCGGCCTGGAGCTGTCTGCTGGAGCAGGTCATGCTGCTGGAGCAGGTCATGCTGCTGGAGCAGGTCATGCTGCTGGAGCTGTCTGCTGGAGCTGTCCATGCTGCTGGAGCTGTCTGCTGGAGCAGGTCATGCTGCTGGAGCAGGTCTTGCTGCTGGAGCAGGTCATGCTGCTGGAGCAGGTCATGCTGCTGGAGCAGGTCTTGCTGCTGGAGCAGGTCATGCTGCTGGAGCAGGTCTTGCTGCTGGAGCAGGTCTTGCTGCTGGAGCAGGTCTTGCTGCTGGAGCAGGTCTTGCTGCTGGAGCTGTCCATGCTGCTGGAGCAGGTCTTGCTGCTGGAGCAGGTCTTGCTGCTGGAGCAGGTCTTGCTGCTGGAGCAGGTCTTGCTGCTGGAGCAGGTCATGCTGCTGGAGCTGTCCATGCTGCTGGAGCTGTCCATGCTGCTGGAGCAGGTCTTGCTGCTGGAGCAGGTCTTGCTGCTGGAGCAGGTCTTGCTGCTGGAGCAGGTCATGCTGCTGGAGCAGGTCTTGCTGCTGGAGCAGGTCTTGCTGCTGGAGCAGGTCATGCTGCTGGAGCAGGTCTTGCTGCTGGAGCAGGTCATGCTGCTGGAGCAGGTCTTGCTGCTGGAGCTGTCCATGCTGCTGGAGCAGGTCTTGCTGCTGGAGCAGGTCATGCTGCTGGTTTCCCTACGTGACTCATCTGAGTCAGCTTCACTTTCGGTCTGAGCAGCTCCTGCTCCTGCCACACCCGCCTGCTGGCTTGCCCTTCTGTGGAATGTGTGTCTGCAGGGGCAAAGGAGCCTTCATCAGCGGAGCACTGCTCCTCCTCCTCCTCCTCAGATAGCTGAGGGCATAGCGGCTCACAGTGTTGAGGAACGTTAGGCCAGGTGTGAGGGGAGGTGTGTGTGTCCTGCACCACTAGGCTCCAGCACAAGGTCCAGATCAACACGAAGGACGGGCTCTGTGTTGGGTTTTTCTGACTGTTCTCCTCTGCCTGGTTCCAGTGGCAACTCTGGTTCCTACCCTGGTTCCTACCCTGGTTCCTGCTCTGGTTCCTACCCTGGTTCCTACCCTGGTTCCTACCCTGGTTCCTGCTCTGGTTCCTACCCTGGTTCCTACCCTGGTTCCTGCTCTGGTTCCTACCCTGGTTCCTACCCTGGTTCCTACCCTGGTTCCTGCTCTGGTTCCTGCTCCACAGAATGTTTCCCTGCTCACCATCAACACCAACTACACCCTGAGGTGGGACTGGGAGCACCGCTACGCCCAGGGGCTCAACGTCACCTTCACCACACAGTATGTGGGGTAGGTGTCACACACACACACACACACACACACACACACACACACACACACACACACACACACACACACACACACACACACACACACACACACAGAGAGCAAACAATCAAAGCCAAAACAGGAGGAAACATTTCAGTCCTCTGTTATAATGACAGGAAGTGGAATTCAGAGAAATTCCTGATAAACAAACAGGAAGAAGATGTCACATTTTAGTTTCAACTTTAGTTGAACACAAGCTCCCTCCATTTGGAAACATTTCTAATATTGTTTTTATGTCTGGGAAATGAAATATATTTCCTTTATTTGAAAGTTATAATTCATTAAATTAAATGAGGTTTCATAGATGATGCTTTTATTCTTAAGTTGTTGTTAGACGTTTGCTGAAATGAAATATAGTCCACATGAAGTTGATAGTAAAAGTTCTTTGTATGAAATGTGTAAATCAGTCATGTAGGGGATGTACTGTAAAGCAGGATTCTGGAATACACCAACGTTCTCAGTTCTACATGAGCCGCTCTGTGGAGAGTGAGGACAGAATCAGTTTAACATGTCTGAAAACAGGAAGAAGATAAAGATCAAACCAGTCTGAAGGCTCCACTCTGCAACATTCAGAGAGTTGAAGCTGATTGGAATCATACAGAGAGTGTTTATGGCACGGACCAGGGGATAAATGCTGCTAATTCTCTTCTGGTATGAGCCCGCGCTCTTCAGACGGCTCTGGCTCTCAGCTCTGCTCCTCTGCTCAGGACCTGGACTTGAGCTGTTCCTCAGTCCTGGTCTCTGCAGCTCAGCCTGGTGACACACATGACTTCCTGTTAGCTGCGTCTGCTTTCATCAGGTGTGAAGCTGTGAGTTTCAGGAAGCCGGAGCTGCTCTTACATTCTGAGAAATGACACGTGAACCGGACTGTGTCTGTACCCTGAGTAAAGGTGTAAATAAATCAGAAGTCTTTGCAGTCACGGTGTCAGGTCCAGGCTCCTGAGCTCTGCTGGCTGAGCTCTGTCTGCTCTGTCCTCTCACCAGGATGTTCAGCCTGCGCTTCTCCAAGGATCCCACGTACTACGTGGCGTGTGAGAGCGCCTCCCACTCCTGCGACCTCACACACCTGGACCTGGACTACAAAGCCATCTACAGGATCCAAGTCCGAGCCACTGTGGCCGGGACCCACTCGGCCTGGGCGAAGCTGGACTTCTGCCCCGATAAAAACGGTGAGGGGGGGGCCAGAGAGTAATAGAAATGTAGTAATGTACTGTGTGTGCGTGTGTGCGTGCGTGCTCAGGCAGATGCTGGATGGTAACAGGAAGGATGATTCATGGCACAGAGGGCTGTGAGCGTGTGATCACGTGTCTGACCACAACCTGTAGAGACGAGATGCAGTACCTGCCTGGCAGGATGGAAAGCAAACAGCCTCTGTGTGTGTGTGTGTGTGTGTGTGTGTGTGTGTGTGTGTGTGTGTGTGTGTGTGTGTGTGTGTGTGTGTGTGTGTGTGTGTGTGTGTGTGTGTGTGTGTGTGTGTGTGCGCAGTCTAAACCACAAGTCAGTGTTCTCTTGCCTCTGAAGAGCTTGATTGATTTTGATCTTTTCCTCTTTGTTCTGCTTTTGTTCTGCATCAACACAGGTTGAGTTGAGCTGCTACAGCTGATTGATTATTGGACTACTTAAGAAACGACCGGTTGAAACGAGTTTAGCATTCTAACTGTGCTGAGCTGCAGGTGGCCGGCCTGGCTCTCCAGGCCTGGCTCTGCGGAGCAGGCAGAGCTCCTGTCCTTTGACCTTTGACCCCAGGCAGTGGGGGGGCTGCCTGGATGGTGGGGTGCTAGTGACGGTGGCTCAGAGCGTTGGGTTGAGGCTCCGTCTCAGTGCTGCAGAGACTGGAACAAAGGGGACAGAAATAAAAGGAGAAAGAGGAACTGAGTGGTGGAGGAAACTGTTGTGAAATCCACTGGAGAGACAGGCTGAGACACACACATACACACACACACACACACACACACACACACACAGTGCCCCCCCAGTGCAGTCATGTGGGAGACTGAAACATCTCTCTTCTACTTTTTTTTGTTTCTCGCGTTTCCCTCTTTGGAGCTGCAGGTGTTTGTTGCGTTGGGGTTTTTCTCTGTTTTCAAGCTGAACAGTTTCTGTTTCCACGCTGCACAGGTGTGAAGCACCCACAGGGATTTTCCTGACATCCATTTGCTCACATGTGCTAAACAAAGCAAAGACTGATTTTCACGTCCAACACGTGTGTTAAACAGAAAGGGACGCTGGAGTTTTCCAGAGCGAGTGTTGTCTCTGTAAGTGGAGACAGCAGACTGTCCCTGAGGGACAGGACACCACCGAGGGGGGGACAGACCAGAGCGGCAGAACAACATGTCCACAGGCACACTGTCCCAGAGGGTGGTGGGAGGATGTCAGGGAGGCGCTGCAGGTGCCTGAGGAGGAGCTCCCTGCAGCTTCTTCACCTTCCACTAACCTTCTCAGCATGTCAGCCAGCCCCGGGGAAACCTCTGCACACTGAAACCTATTGCAAATTATGAAATTCATCTGTGTTTTTGTTTTTCCAAAAACTGTAAAACGTATTGAACTTCTATGAACATCCCCACAGTGTGGCTGGTCTAATGTGAAACTGCCCAGAGTGACTGTGGTGTCTTCATGGAGCCTCCAGCCTGACAGCCAGCACCTGGGGGTGTCTGCCTCCTCCCATATGTAACCATGTTCTGCCCCCCCCCTCAGCCGCCCTGGGCCCCCCCAGCAATGTGACCCTGGGCCTGGCAGGAAGCAGCCTGGACGTCTTCATCACAGACCCCCTGAGCAGCGCCAACACGTCCATGAGGGAACACATTCCCAGGCTGTACTTCACGATCATGTACTGGGAGGGCGCCGCAGACAGCCCGGTACGGACCCCCCCCCCCCCCCCCCCCCCCCCCCCCACACACACACACACACACACACACACACACACACACACACGTTCTATAAACCATGGTTCTATTCTCCTGTCCCACTCCCTCTGGGTTAGTTTCGACTTAACATCTGTGTTTGGGCTAAATTCTTATAGAGCTGATTTTGAGACTTTGATATAACAGCTGGGTATTGTGTTGTTTCTTAAGATGAGTTGAAACCAAAATGTTTAGTTCCTCCAGCTGATCTGAGGTCTGTTAGAGTGTTAGAGATGAGCTGCTGGTTAACTGGAGACCAGCTCTGGAGGTTTAGCTGAAGCTCTTTAAGTAGTCTTAAAGTTGTAGTTGTAGGTAATTTCAGGTTCTCCTATGTCAACGTCACATCAGCTCTTCTTGCTTCTGATCAGACTTGACCTCAGAAGGTGCCAGGTTCCTCCTCCACGTTCCTCCTCCAGGTTCCTCCTACACAGTCTTCCACTTCAGGACATGAAGGGAATGTTTGTGGGTCTGTTCTGGTCTCATCATGTCTGAGTGACGTTCTGATGTTCTCTCCTGCTCTGGTGGGCCTCAGGCGTCAGGAACCGAGAAGATGTTGAACACCAGCTCCAACCTGGTGACCCTGCAGGACCTGAAGGTCTGGACCTGGTACTGTGTCAGAGTCCAGACCCGCTACAGCTACTACAAGAAGAGCAGCAGCTTCAGCACGCCGGTCTGCATGCAGAACCAAGGTACACACACGCACGCACACACACACACACACACACACACACACACACACACACACACACACACTCACACTCACACTCACACACTCCTGGCTCCATCACTGGTTCCAGGTCCGGACCAGGAGGAAGAACTGCTCTGAAGTGACTGTGTGTGTGTGTGTGTGTGTGTGTGTGTGTGTGTGTGTGTGTGTGTGTGTGTGTGTGTAGGTGCCACCCCAGCCTGGATGATCTTCTTGTACTTCCTGGCCTCCCTGGTCGTCTTCTTCGTCCTGGTGCTGCTGGGACTCTTCGGCGTGTTCGTGGTCTACAGAACCATCAAGAGCACCTTCTTCCCGTCCAATCAGCTGCCTCCACAGCTGAAGGAGGTACCGCCTCCACCCAGACCTGATCCTGGATCTGTTGGTCTTTATTCAGTGATGCTGTTATGAACTAACAGCTGTACTCTGTTGGTCTCCTCCTCCTCCTTCTGTTCTTCCTGCTCCTTCCTCTCTCTCTCTCTCTCTCTCCTCCTCTCACCTCTCCCTCCTCGTCCTACATCTCTTCCTACTCCTCTTCCTCTCTCTCTCCTCCTCCTCTGTCCTCCTCGTCTTCCTGCCCCTCCTCCCCTCCCTCCTCCTCCTCCTCCTCCCTGTCCTCCTCCAGTACCTCTGTGACTCCCCAGGCTCTGACCTCCCTCGCCTCCTCAGTCCAGACTCAGACTCTGAGTTCTGCTGTGATAAGGTGATCATCTGTCCTGGACCTGTCCTCCAGATCCACAGCCCCCCCGCAGAGGCCCCGCCAGCGCCCCCCACAGGCCTGGAGCAGGACAGCAGGTCAGTCTGTGTGTGTGTGTGTGTGGAGCAGGAACAGACAGACAGACAGACAGACAGACAGACAGGCAGACAGACAGACAGGCAGACAGACAGACAGACAGACAGACAGACAGACAGACAGACAGACAGACAGACAGACAGACAGACAGACAGACAGACAGACAGACAGACAGACAGACAGACAGACAGACAGACAGACAGACAGACAGACAGACAGACAGACAGACAGACAGACAGACAGACAGACAGACAGACAGACAGACAGACAGACAGACAGACAGACAGACAGACAGACAGACAGACAGACAGACAGTGACTGTGTGTGTCGTTGCAGTGGGGGCAGACACAGCCGCCAGCCCAGCAGTGGCAGTGGAGACTCTGGAGTTTACTCCTCAGGAGACGGCTCTGCTCCACAGCTGCACAGTGGAGCCCACTCCTCTGCCTCCTCTTCATCTTCTTCCTCCTCTTCCTCGGAGGAGCAGCAGCTGAAGATGCGGGACATGACCCTGGGGCTGAAGAGCAATCAGGCCGTCATGGCTCCTGAGGGAGTGGTGGATGTGTGTGTGTGAAGGAGGAGGAGGAGGAGGAGGAGGAGGAGGAGGAGGAGGAGGGGCAGACAGACAGGCTCTGGGCCTCCTCTGATTGGACAGTGCTGTACATTCCCTCCGGCAGCTGATTGGTCGACGTCCTTGCAGAAGTTTGCGAAGCGGCTGAAGTCGTCATCACTCCTCACGCTCCACGCTGCAGTTGATTCTCACCTGACAGTCTCGCTGTCATCCTGTCTGGTCCAGGTGTGTCCCAGCTGGACCAATCAATCAATCAATCAATCAATCAATCAATCACAACTTTTAATGGAAGAATGAATCTAAAGGAAGCAGCCCAAAGTGCTTTACTCAATGGAAACGGCTAAATGAATCGGTCCCAACAGCAAACACTGAGCAAGGAGTCCTCAGGTCTCTGTTATTGATCACTGATCAGTGATCAGGATGGACGGCAGACAGCGGTTAACTCGTCCTGTATTGACGGCTTCAGATCGGCCCGGGTCATGGAAGGGCAGACGAGTCAGTGACCACAACATAAATAAATGTCAGAAGAGGAAACAGACGTTGTTGCATGGAGATAACAGCAGAAGTCGTCAGTTTGAGGAAACATCCGTAAAATGTAGAAACTTCCTGTAAAGAAAAAAGATCTGAATCATGTTTTTGCTTGTTTTTCTGCCCCCCCCGCGCTGGCCGCTAGCCCCCCCATTATGATTTTGTGTTCTTCAACTTTATGATTCTTATAGAATCTTTGTTGCCAATTTATGTCTCATTATTTCTGTGATTTTTAATTTTTTTTTACGTTATGGTGAAAGCTCCGCCTCCTCTGCCCTGGCTCTGCTCTGATTGGCTGTCTGAGGCCACCGCTCCTTTATCGGTTCCATCTGCACACACACACACACACACACACACACACACACACACACACACACACACACACACACCCTCACTCCCATATATACTAGAGCTGCAACAACTAATCAACTAAAGCTAATCTGCAGCTGATTGAAGCATTTCAAAGGTGAGGGGTTAAGTCTCTGATCTCAGCATCAGTATTTCAGTCCATTGAACAAACTGACCATTAAGACATTTAAAGACCTGGTGCTGGATCAGGGAAACAGGTGTTGACAACTTTCACTGTTTTTCTGTCACAACCTGAACAATTAATCAGGAAAATAATCCACTACCAAAATACTAATTGTTGCAGCCCTACGCATACATTCACATTCAGGAGTTCATTTGTTTTGTTTTATTTGTTAGAGACACTAACTTGGTACAACAGATTAAAAAAAAAAGTTTTAAACCAAACTAACTAAAACCACAGAACACGCAGTGTCTTTAAACAAGATGAAAAGATGAAACGAGGAAAAATTGGCTCAGAACAAGTGAACTCTGCAACAGCAGCAACATCATTCCACTGGACAAGGTTTCCTGAGTTAATTGAAGGTGTGTTGATTTAAGATCATAGTCAAGTTGAACACAGAGAGATAAATGAAGATGTCTAGATTGGAGGTGAGAACCAGTGGCTTGCAGAGCGTCTCAGATGTTCCTCCTGAGTCACTGAGCCGAGACTCTGGCTTCACCACGACGTGGAGCAGCTCCCACTTCCTCCGGCTCAGGCTGTTGGAGCTGAAAACTGACATGGGTTCAAAGTCTGTGAAGAGACCTAGCGCCCCCTGCTGTAGCCTGCGTGTAAAGCTTTGTGTACGTGAAGCTGTGACGTCACAGCATCAGACTGGCAACTGCGCCCTCATTTAAGGACAATGGAAAAGATGAAATAAACATGTTTCACCAAACTGTGGTGTCCACACTTGTAGTAAGTATTCTTCCATTCTACAACACACACACACACACACACACACACACACACACCCAACCCAGAAGTGTGGAGACATTTAAGTCTTAGAGATGTGTGTTAGTTACCCTTGTTAACCTACAGTGAACCGTCACTGAATATTAAGAAGAAAGACGTTCACTTGAGAAACACGTGCTGATAGTGTGTCGGTGCAACTGAGTACATACACATAAATATGTAGAGATAAATGGAAGTAATTCCAAACATAAGTGATAGGAGTCGGTACTTCAGTAAAAGATGGGTGACTGATAGAACTTCACCTCCGTCCTCCACACTCCCACTGATCCATACTGGATACCAGTGAATAACCTGGCCATACTAACCAGGTAAACACAGTCTACTGGTCCAGTTAATGTGACTCTCTCTCCTCTGTGAGGCTCCCTGTCAATCAAATGGACCCGCCCACATTCATTCATTTCTTTAAGCTCTGATATCTCATTAATCATGGGATTATTTGCTGATCGACCTCCATATTACACGCTGGCACAGGAAACTGTAGCTGCTGAAGCCGGAGTGAGTTATGAAATAAAATGACTGAGTGAGTATTTCACGATTGAACATGGTGTTTATTGACTGGGTGTGTATTGGAGAAAGTGTTTCTTGGAGCCAGGCCTAGAGGATCACCGTGGTACTGCAAGAAAAGTCACTTCCGCGTTGGCTTGAGTTCTTGTACCGGAAGACTTTGTATTATCCAGTCTATGGACACAAGTCAAGAACGACCATACAGCAGAACTACTCTGTTTATCATGATTGATTCCTTAATCGTGATTATTGTTTCGTGGTCTACAGGTGGTCGAGTAAACACAAACTGCAACTTTGAAATAATTAGTGAAATAGAAAAGCAATAAATCTGGACCTGAAATCTGAGGTCAGACATTTAGTGGCGTTTGGGTTGAACAGCAGGTGGCGCTGCTGCAGAGCAGGGACTGAAGGACGAGCATGCTTCAACTCTTAATTTACACATGTCAATAGTATTCATGTAATAAAACTCTGACTTCAGTACTTGTTTTACAGGAGTTGTGCACTGCAGAATGAGAGCACACATTCACAGCAACAAAGCAAGACAACACCAGATGGAACAGCATCAAAGACGAGAGCAAACTGTTAGACAGGGATCTGATAAGGAGAAAGACTTCCTTTTGTAACAGACATTCCTGTCGATCAGGAGAAAGAATGTGCTTCTAAATAAGAGACCAGGCTGAAACTGTTGTGAAAAGTCTGAGAGAGGTCAGTATTATAGTTCTAGAGTAGAAAAACACAACACTTCAGAGGTAGGTCCCTCTCCTTCTTATCCATCGATTGAGGATAAGTAGCACTAAACGCCCAAAACAAAATTAAAAAAACATTGGCTTTCTTTTTATGACCTTACATTTATGTAGGTAGAAGTTCCCTAAGAAAGAAGCAGATTCATGGGAAAATGTTTAGGAACACCGACGGACTTTAGAGCTAAAGAACATCAGATCACGTCCACTACCGATGATGAGGCAGGCGGTCAGCGCCTCAGACATGATAAAAGACATGCCTGATAGAAGTGCCTGTGCACTGGGCGCATGTGACTGTCCAACTCGGAAAACTGTTGAAAACAGGGCTCGTGGAACAACTTTTCACAAGTGAGACTGAACATTATTTTCGGTGTAATTTGTGAATAGAATAAACTGTATTTCTGTCCAGCAGAAAGATCTGACAGACGTACATACGATTATTAGGAAATAGGAAGATAGGGTGTAGTAAAAATAGGAAGAAGGTAAAAAATAAGCTTGGTTTATTGGCATAGTCGAGGTGTCAATTTGTTGTATTAAACTTTAGAATCTTCATTATTTTATTGCAAGTATGAAACACAAGACGAGAGAGTGTGTAGGGGCATCCAGGCTTTGTTCTAGTCACTTATGGTTGTCACTTTTTTGTTATGTATGTATGTGTTTATATCTATATATCATCTATATTTCCCCCACGGCCATTATCTGCTTCTACATTGTGTGTTTTGAGAAATACATCCCAAATATCAGAATATCGTATCACTGTTAGGCCTACTTTAAATATCAATAAAGACAGACAAAGTGTCCGGTGTCATAACTACATATACGACGTTTGCATAAAAGAACCTCGTGAAAATCAGTGAAGTATCAGCGAGTCATGATTGATTAACTGCACCTGTCTGAGAGGTTACACCGAGTGGAGCCGGAGACCTCTCCAAGATGGCGGCCTCACGGCTCGTCACTCCAACAGGCAGTCGCGGCCGTTGCGGCGTCTACTCTTTATTATGTCTATGGTCAGTACCATAGACTGTATATCAGGTCAGTACATGCGCAGTCCGGGTGGTGTTTCCGGGAACGGGTCGTTCCCTTTAAGAGGAACCGGAAGTGGCTGGAGGGCTGTCCTCACGATCGACGGGCTGTCTGTGGCTAGCTTAACGCAGTCCGCTAGCGCTGGTCCTGCTCTTTGGTTTAGTTTCTGGTCCTGCTCCTGGTCCTGGACTTTGCTGCTGGTCCTGGACTGGTGCTGGACTGTGTCTTTGGACTGTGTTGACTCAGTCATGGACGCAAATTTGTTCAGGGGGCTACATCACTCACTGAAATGATCCGGGCACGATGCTTCTCCTAGGGCTGTGTCTTCTGTCGGTGGTCCGCGGTGAGTCCTGGAGCTAACTGAGCTACCTGAGCTAACTGAGCTACCTGAGCTAACTGAGCTACCTGAGCTAACTGAGCTACCTGAGCTAACTGAGCTACCTGAGCTACCTGAGCTAACTGAGCCACCTGAGCTAACGGTGCTAGCTGGACTAGCTGGACTAGCTGACCTCGGAGGCTGACTGCTCCTGTCAGGCGAGACCACTGAACCTAGCATCAGCCAACAGCTGTTTTAATCAGGCCTGACGCGAAACTAAACCAAAACTTCTGATCGATTAACCCAGGTCCAGAGCGTCCGCAGGGGTCTTGAAAGTATAATAAGTTCATCAGACAATTTTGAGAAAATGAAGGCTCTTACAAAGTATTTTACAGTCATAAGTCATTTAGTCATAACCTTCATTTTCTGACGCTTCGTCGATCGACCTTTATTAACTGGACCC
>CM055202.1:1098815-1151315 GCA_029224185.1 Karalla daura | reverse complement strand
TCAGCTCGAGTCGTACTCTGCTCAGCTTCAGGAGACGTTTGGCTCAAAGCTCTGATCAGATGATTCAGTCTGGACAGAGGCAGCAGGGCTGCAGAGCAGACTGGGAGGGCGGGTGGAGGGATGGATGGATGGGTGGATGTGTGTGCAGGTGGAGGGATGGATGGAAGGGTAGGTATTCTGTGTCACATTACATCACTTTTCCCTTTGTTCCTTCCCCTCACTACCGGAGGAACCACACTGACAGCCTCGACGAGGAGAACCAGAGGCTGTTTGTAGCTGCTGCAGTCTGTAGCTGCAGTCAGTAGCTGCAGTCAGTAGCTACTGACTGCAGCTACAGACTGCAGCTGCAGTCTGTAGCTGCAGTCTGTAGCTGCAGTCTGTAGCTGCAGTCAGTAGCTGCAGTCTGCAGCTACTGACTGCAGCTACTGACTGCAGCTACAGACTGCAGCTGCAGTCTGTAGCTGCAGTCTGTAGCTGCAGTCTGTAGCTGCAGTCAGTAGCTGCAGTCAGTAGCTGCAGTCTGCAGCTGCAGTCAGTAGCTGCAGTCTGTAGCTGCTACAGTCTCTCGTCTCAGATACAAAAACATTTTTTCAAAAACAGCACAAACATGAACCAACAAGTCATTTATAAAAGCAGCTAAAACAAGTGAGAACTGGCCTGTGTGTGTGTGTGTGTCTGTGTGTGTCTGTGCACGCGCGTGCATGTGCATGTGTGTGTGTGTGTGTGTGTGTGTGTGTGTGCGTGAGCAGTGGGACAGACACTATCCCCATAACTCTTCAGTACGGCCGAACTTGTAGATCAGCGTGCTGCGGAGACAGGGACAGAAAGAGACAGTCAGAGACAGACAGACAGACGGAGAGAGACAGACAGAAAGTTAGGAGACAGAGACAGGCAGAGACAGACACAGAAGCAGCTCCTGGAGGATTCTTCAGATCAAAGACACACTGGACAGTTTATGAGGACTTCAGCTTCTCACATCTCACACACACATACACACACACACACACACACACACAGACTTCCTGGCAGCAGCTTGTTGAACTCACCCAAAAAAGATGAAGGCGTTCTGAAAGAACACGGCCAGACCTGGAGCCACCTCGCTCTCTGGGGACAGAGGACACAGTCAGCACACACACACCTGTGTGTGAGTGAGTGTGTGTGTGTGTGTGTGTGTGTGTGTGCGTGTGTGTGGTGGGGGACTCACGTGGAACCACGTAGCCTCCAAACAGGATCCAGATGGAGGCGATGAGTGAACCGAACATCATCATGAAGCCGATGAAGAGCCAGAGACGAGCACCTGCAGAGAGACAGGTTAGGACGTTCAGGACAGGTTAGGACAGGTTAGGACAGGTCAGGACAGGTCAGGACAGGTCAGGACAGGTCGGGACAGGTCAGGACAGGTCAGGACAGGTTAGGACAGGTTAGGATGTTCAGGACAGGTTAGGACAGGTCAGGACAGGTCAGGACAGGTCAGGACAGGAAGGTTAGGGTGGGTTAGGACAGGTTAGGACAGGTCAGAAGAGATCAGGACAGGTCAGGACAGGTTAGGACAGGTCAGGATGGGTCAACAGGATGGGTCAGGACAGATGAAACAATGAGACATTCAGAAGTTTTAAAATTTTGCATTTCAATCTGTCAGTTCACGCTTCTCAAATGTGGCTGCATGTTTCGTCTAATGGTGGCGTTTAGTTTCACTTTCACTTCCTCCACCTCAGAACAGACGACGTCCCAGCTCTGAGTGGGGACGATGGACAGACAAACGTGTCCACTGCTAAGTTCACCTGAAGGTGAAAATGTCTCTGGACTCAGCCAGACAGTCCACTACCTGCTCTGACAGTCTCATTATTTCTAATCATTTCTAATCATTTCTAACTATTTCTCATTATTTCTGAGTCGAGTGTGAGACAGTTAAGGCAGCTCCTGGATAGAGGCTGAGCAGAGACCTGGGACACACACCTGTCCTGCCGAAACAGCCCTCTCCGTATGTGTCCCCTCTCACTTGGCCGTTAGAGACAGCATTGATCCTGAGACACACACACACACACACACACACACACACACACACACACAGTTACACAAGCTTCCTTATGGTCATTTCAGAATTTCCTGCTGCAAGAAGGTGCGACGGTCAAACAGAGGAAGACTTTCTGCTTCAATAAGGACTTTTATTTTCTGGGTATTTTTAAAAGAATTTAATCACATTTTTTCTTACAGAGCTGAAATCACGTCTTCCCACCGGGCTCTAGAACTTACATAAAGAATGCGATGGTGGAGAAGACTCCACACGTGTGGTAGGCGTGGTTCATCTGCTCAGCAGAATACGTCACTGCTGCATCGATCATGATCCACCAGCCTGTGAAGAACTGGAGGAGGAGCAGACAGGAAGTGAAGGAGGGCCGAACCCAGAGCGTCACGGACTCAACGTGACCTGACCTGCCTCCAGCTGGCACGGCCTAACTGTGCATGACTTAATGTGACTAAGTGATAGGATCTGCTGGAGCCAGAACCACAGACTGAGGAGGAACCTGAGGAGGAACCAGAGACTGAGGGAGAACCTGAGGAGGAACCAGAGATTGAGGAAGAACCTGAGGAGGAACCAGATACTGAGGAGGAACGAGAGACTGAGGAGGAACGAGAGACTGAGGAGGAACCTGAGGAGGAACCAGAGACTGAGGAACCTGAGAACGATCAGAGTTGAACTTGCACTACGACTCTGATCAATCAAATTGTTTTTAGCTGCTTTTAAAACCTGACCTCAAACATGAACGAGGATGTGAGCTGCTGACCATCTGTTCAGGGACATGTCTCTCTACCTAGATCAACACTAGACTAGATGAACAAAGGCTTGGCCCCTTTTCCACAACATGGTACCAGCTCGGCTCTACTCCACTCTACTCTACTCTACTCCACTCTACTCAACTCATGGGTGTGATGTCATCAACACAACACCGCTGACCGCCGGTTAAAAGTAGGGGGAAGAAAAACAACAACAACGACACCCACACAGTGGAGGACATGGAGGGGATGATCTGTGGTCCTGGGTGTGTGGCTAGTTTGGGAAATACTACAGAGACCAGAGGACGGAACCAGTCGGGTTGTACAGGGATGCCAGGTATGAACTGTTCTGTATCCAATCCAACTGATGGGAGGAGAGTTTTCTTGTTTGTTTGTTTTTTATAACTTGTGCTGATGCTTTAAGCAGTCAACGCCACGTAGCGCTACTCGACCCTGCTTGGCCCTGCTTGGCCCTGCTTGGCCCTGCTTGGCCCGACTCAGCCCTGCTTGGCCCTGCTTGGCCCTGCTTGGCCCGACTCAGCCCTGCTTGGCCCTGCTTGGCCCAGCTTGGCCCGGCAGGCGAGTAGGTACTAGAAAAATAGTACCAGGTCACATTCCAGATAATGGAAACAGAGGCGAGCCGGTACTGTGTAGTGGAAACGGGCTGTCCCTCTCTCTGTCCCTCTCTCTGTCCCTCTCTCCGTCCCCCTCTCCGTCCCTCTCTCTGTCCCTCTCTTCATCCCTCTCCGTCACTCCTCTTTAGAGCCACTCACCAGCACTCCAGCGACGATGGAGGCCACAGCATTCCTCCTCTCGCCCCAGTCGATGCAGTCCCACTCCGGCCAGCGGAAATTATCCAGGAACCCCGCCATCGGGTCCTGTCTGCACAGGACGATAGGATCTGCTGGGCTCTGCTGGGCTCTGCTGGGCTCTGCTGGACTCCGCTGGGCTCTACTGGGCTCTGCTGGGCTCTACTGGCTCTACTGGACTCCGCTGGGCTCCGCTGGGCTCCGCTGGGCTCCACTGGGCTTTACTGGGCTTTACTGGGCTCTGCTGGGCTCTGCTGGGCTCTCCTTCCACCTGGGACCAGGGACTGCACATGACCATAGCGTTACTGTTTGATTGACAGCCACTTACACACCTGATCTGTCTTCAACTCTGCACTAGGGCTGCAGCTATACATTAATGTAGTAATCGGTTATTAATCTTGTATTAGAATAAAAGTCAACTTTAGAAGGACAAAAAAAGTTATGTCTTTAAAAATGAAATAGCCATTACTCCTAGACTGATTTCTATGTCAAATATATCATACACACAGATTAAAATGTATTTGCCACTGTGCTGAAACAAAGGTATGATTTAAAAGAATTAGAAAACTACAACGTTTAGTAAACGTGGTTATGTTTCACTGCTTTACTTGGGGTGCTGACGAGCCTAACTGTGTGTTGGGGTTCATTCAGACAATTCAAGTGATCACTGCGGGGCGCACACCTGCTGCTGCCCTGTTGTGTAGACTAGCATCCAGAACCAGAACCAGAACCAGAACCAGAACCACAGACTGCATGTTGCCATGCACTGCGACCAGAACTAGCAGAAAGCGAAAGGAACCAGTCAGTCCGGAACCAGAACCTCCACACTCCCCCTAGCGTTTTGGTGGAGAACTGTTATTTCATATGCAAAAGTATGAGAGACCTGGAACTGGAGCTGCGCGGCAAAACAATGATATGTATCGCGATATAACTTCCCTCAATACAAATGAGGGACTCCTCCGAGTCCATATGACTTCACTTTTACAGGAATGTCAACAGCCAATGACAACACGTGTTGTGCTGGGCTCAACCAATCACGTGGCTGGAACATAGCAAAGCCAGGTAGGACGTTAGCCGTTATTAGCTGCCATAGCTATTTTAGCTGCTCTGTTCCCAGCTCTGACGTATTGGTGACGTCACTGCGCTGGGCTAACGGATTGTCAGACACCGACGCTGCTAGCGCGGGAAGCTCTGATCTCGTTGCTAATTCACTGAGTTCAGCTCGGATCGGGTCACAGGCACACAGTGTAACAGGCTAACAGGCTAACAGGCTAACAGCTGAGCACGCGCCCACCTGATCAGGAGCCCGAGCTGGTTTCTGTCTCCATTGACGAGCTGTGATTGGTTCTTCCGCAGCTCAGTCGATTTCTTCTTCGTCTCCTTCTCCCTCTCCTGTGTCACCTCCTCCTCCTCCACCACCACCACCTCCTCCTCCTCCTCCTTCTTCTTCTCAGGGCAGTTTGCATACAGTTCTGTGACATCGCCGCCCCTGCTGGTCATGTTGGTACTACACGCAGAGACTGCGCCACTGTCTCTCTGCAGCAGCCTGTAGCATCCACCCATCCATCCATCCACCCATCCATCCATCCAACCATCCATCCATCTTTATTAGATACTCATTCAGTATCTTTAATCTCACTCATAAATACGTTTACACTCAAGCATCCTCTGTCTCAACCAGCCTTCACACTGCGACTGTTCTCACAGTCTCACCAACAGGCTGTAAACAGTAACTATGATGTATCTGGTTGTGGTAGTGGTGGTGGTGGTGTGTGTGTGTGTGTGTGTGTGTGTGTGTGTGTGTGTGTGTGTGTGTGTGTGTGTGTCTTCAATAATCAGAAACAATAATAATGTTTTTCACCAACAATGAATGTTCAAAGTACCATCAAAGCAGAAGCCTGTGTCTCTGACTGTCTCAGACTTCTATGGATTGCAGTGAATTTACTGGAACTCCTCTCCTTCTCATTCCAGCTCAGATTCCATCTGCGGAGTTGACACTTGTCAGATGGAGCAGAGCCAAGGTTCAAAGTTACTTCTTTATCGGGCCTCAGCTTCCTGAGGGTGTAGGTTGTTCCTCGGTGGGAGGAGCCTCCCTTGTTATTGAGGAAGGAAGAGCTCAGACACACACAGAGCAAGAGAGAGCGAGTGAACACACACACACACACACACACACACACACACTCACAAACAACTTCACATCAGCAGAACACTGCATCTACAACAGAAGAGAAAATGGTCTGACTGATCATTAACGGTAAGTCCTGTGTCTCTGTTTATGCCTCTGTGTGTGTGTGTGTGTGTGTGTGTGTGTGTGTGTGTGTGTGTGTGTGTGTATTAGAGAGAGACAGGCAGAGGGAGGGGGGAGTTTTACTGATTGGGACACTGGGGTTGGGAAACTGAGCTGGTTCCTCTGCCTGAAGGGAGACACGTCATGAGAAATGTGGAGACAGAAAAACAGAAGTTTGTTCCAGTTTCTTCAGTTTGTGACGTTTCAGACCCGTCAAACCAGAAGCACAGCTCCACAAACAGCTGCACCCATGTCACCTGCTGTCAGGGTGACTCAGCGCTTCTCCTGTCAGGACACACACACACACACACACACACACACACACACGCACCACAGCAGGGGTTGTAACAGGAGAGCTGGGAGAGCTTCAGCTCCAGCAGCCTGAGCCCTGCTGCCTCTGTCTGCAGAGGAAACCTTTGCTCCAGAGCATTTCAGTCAAACAGGGTTGCCAGAGCTTTCTGGCCCTCCAGCCACCGGACACTAATACTGGTGCTATGTTCCCTTTTTACTTTTGAGCCAGGGCCTCGCTACAAGATCTCTCACTGCTCTTCCCAGTGGCCCCAGTTTGTCAGACAGCTGGGAGTGTGTGTCACAGCCAGTCTGGACACGGGCACCACGGCAGGAAGCGGTGGTGAATAAACATGATCAGAAAAGAAAAAATAAGACAAGTGCGTCGTAATGTATCTCAGAAGCAGCTAAAAATGACACATCACATTCACAATACAAAGAATAATAATGATGATGTAATAGTAGAGTACATAAGTAAGTATAACATGTAGTACGTGTAGAATAGAATCTGACTTTATTTGTCCCACAACAGAGAATTTTCAGTGGACACAGAGCAGTAGAAGTGGTCAGGTCACAAAGGACAATAATATAAATAAAACAAATAAAAATACAGACCACAGTCAGCAAAGTAATAGCAGAGTAAAACCAAGAAAATATAATATGATCATGAACAGTAGAAATAATGAACAAGAAAAGTAAAGAAGGCAATGAAGAAATAAAATACACACAGACTCATTTCATGCTTGTCTCTCCTGAGTGTGATGCGTTCACTGCCACTCTGTAAATCTTCAGTCAGTGTTTCACACTGAGCCAGGACAGCGGCCCGGGGCCCGGGGCCCGGGGCCCGGGGCCTCTGTGGAGGGTGTTGCTCTGAGCTTCTCTCTCTGCAGCCTGCAGGTACGTGGTGCAGAAGATCCGAGCTGCAGTGACGGGCGAGGAGAAGAGCAGCTCCTCAGGATGTAGCGCGGCCACAGGTGGGTGTGTCTGTCCTCCAGCCTCAGACCTCAGAGCACGGAGCACGGTGCCAGGAAGGCCTGGCTGAGCTGAACACACCTGGACTCACTCAACCAGCTGGGCTCAACCTTTAGACAGCTGGTTGCTCTTGATTGGTTGGAAGTAAAACTTAGTTATGAGACCCCTGTTGTAGATGTTCTAGATGTTTCCTGCTCCAGCACACCTGATTCAGATCATTGCCTCATCATCAGGCTCCTGCAGAGCTCGAGGATCGAGTCCCTCAGGTGAGCAGGAAACATCTAAAACATGCAGGCCAGTGTTGGAAAAACAGTGGCTGAAAGAACCTGTAAAGTGTCTATGAACAGATCCTTCACCGTCCAGTCAATATTCCACAGCCAATGCCATTTGCCCATGGTACGAGGTGCATTCAGGTACCATCAGAAACGTCTGAACCAGTTACTTTAACTATAACTTTGTTGGTTAGTGACTGTCCTGGAACCATGCTGTGGAAATTGGGCCTCCCTTCAGGTTCCAGCTCAAAGGAAACCAAAGCTGTGGAAACGATTCTCTGACTATTGTTTGTGGATCTGGAGAAGGTGTAAGACCAGGAATGTTCTGTGGGTGTAGGTCTGGTGGGGTCACCTCTCAGGACCACACATTCCCTGCCCTGCTTATTATTCAGTGAGGTAATAGAGCCGCGTGTGAGACCAGATCTAATGAAAGCGTCCCTCTCCTCCGTCTGTCTCTGCAGGACTGAAGGACGCTGCGCCGGGGGCCGAGGAACCTGCCGGGACGTCCCGGCCGGGGTCAGAGGTCGCCGTGCTGCAGCCTCGGGAGTGTGGAGGCTGAAAGTAGAGGGAGCTGGACAGCAGGGTGGGACCAGGGCCAGCGCTGCTCCCAGCCTGGGCCTGACCACCATAGAGTCGACTTAGAGTAGAGTTAGAGACTGGAACAGACTGTCTCAGTTGCTGCTTCTAGACCCTCTGACCGTCCCAGTCCGCCCACAGCTTCCAGCTCCCTGTCCTTGTGGCTCGGCCTCTCCCCAGCAGCTCGTCCCAGCAGAGAGAATGAAAGGCCCCTCGCCAATTCCCCGTCTGAGGAACCGATGGGCCTGGATGCACCGAGCAGGCTCTGCTGGCGGCGCTGCACCACATCCCTCCGTCCTGTCACTAAAGTAATGGTCCTCGTGCTCTGTTTACAACAGAGCTGGGTGTACTGGTGCAGCTCCAGGAGGACCAGTAGCAGCTGGTGAAAAACCTCCTCTGTGGGGCTGTGCCATATTAAACCAGTACAATGCAACACAAACAGCAGGATACTGGTGTTCTGTGACAGGGCAGGAATTGAATCCCACGTTGAGGCATTCTTACAAACATAAACAATAAAAACATAAACAACAAAACAAGTTTCTCGTTTCTCGCCTCCATCCTCATCTATCCTCTCTGTCTCCGTCACAGACTCCACTGGGGAGAGTCGCTCCAAAGCCGTCATTTTCAACCATGCTGATTGGATACTTCTATGTTGCTATGAGGCATCACCGCATAGCAACAGGTCAGCCATTGGCTCTGCTGCTGCACTGCCACAGTGAATATGTTGAATCCACGGTCATAGTGAAGCACACAGCCAAAGATCAGTCACATTCTCAGATGTGGTGGCTGCAACACTTGGATGTGAGGAGCTAAAGGAGATCTCACAGCTTGTGTACATGTCAAGCATCCAGTGCAGATTATTAAAGAGGCTTTAGTTCAATGAATCATATCAAAGCAGCGTCCAGGAATCGTCCTGAAGCAGCATGTTTGGACCAGCGGATGCACATTGAGTCAAAGTGAGAAGCAGACGGATCCATCGACATGGACGTGGAGAAGGGAGAAGGACAGACAGGAAAACAGATTTGTGCTTATTCTTGTGTCATTTATTGAGATTTTTAATTTAGGGATATCAACCATTAAATACTGTTATTAGATTATGAGTAGTACAAATGCTAATAAAAAGTGTGATTTTTATTAGCATTTGACAGGAATTAACCCCATATCAATGCTTGTGTTACAGCACGTCCCTGTGCACAATGAGAAAGTTTTAATGTGAGCAGCACTTGGTTTCTGAAAGATGAAGGTGGTTTCTGAATCAGTTCCTCCAGAGAAGAAACCCAAGGTCCTGGATCAGGTTCACGAGAGGGAGGAGCAGAGTGTGTGAGGAAACAGAGCAGCAGAAGAAGAGTCCACATGGTCTCTGGTCCTCTGTCTCCCCCAGAGGACCAGGCTGGACGTGGACTTGTCTCTGGGTCTCACAGCTGCTCCAGGTCTGGTTCCTCTGTCAGTAGCTGCTGGGTGGAGCCTCAGAGGTCAGATCGTCCACCTAATGAGAGAAGACACAACAGCAGGCATCATCTCAGAGGTGACGTCCATCAGTCATGCAGTTCAGAGTCACCACAACCTTCACATCATGTTGATCTCAGCACAGAAGAAGAACATGGAGACTGACCTCAGAGTCTCCAGTCTACAGAGTGGACTGTCCAGAAGATCACACAGCTCCTTCACTGATGAATCCTCCAGGTTGTTGTTACTCAGATCCAGATGTTTGAGATGGGAGGGGTTGGACTTCAGAGCTGAGGCCAGAGAAGCACAGCTGGTCTCTGACAACCTGCAGTGATACAACCTGAATGAAGAATAAATGAAGATCAAATCCATGTTTAGTCCATCAGATGAGTGGAGTGACTTTGTCCTTGTAATCGATCATCATCACGTCTTCTTCTACACATCATCCACATGTCAGATCAACCTCACTAGTGAACATCACTGCTAGTCCAACACTGACACTCTACAGTTTCTAGACTTTCTTCAGGACAAAGTCTTCAGTGACTCCAGACTAAACGTAGCAGAGGAAACATGAGAAGATGAAGCAACAAGTGTCTAGATGAAGGTTCAGTCTGAGCATCAACCAGGTTCAGTTGTTGATGGAAACATCAGAAGTTCACCAGTAACAGAGTCAGTGAACTGACCTCAGAGTCTCCAGTCTACAGTCTGGACTCTCCAGAAGACCACATAGCTCCTTCACTCCTGAATCCTGCAGCTTGTTGTAGCTCAGCTCCAGATGTTTGAGATGGGAGGGGTTGGACTTCAGAGCTGAGGCCAGAGAAGCACAGCTGGTCTCTGACAACCTGCAGTTCTCCAACCTGAATAAAGAATAAATGAAGATCAAATCCATGTTTAGTCCATCAGATGAGTTCAGGTTGATCAGCTGGAGCTCAACATGACTCTGTCCCTGTCACGATCCTGTCTGCATGTCTGCCTGTTAGTCCTGCCTGCAGGTCCGCTACCTGTTCCTGCGCTCTTCTTATTGGCTTACAAGCCAATGATAGGGTTTCCCTTCCCATCGGCTGGCAGCTGGCTCATCAGCCAGGTATAGATACTCACCTGTGTGATGAGCCAGCTGCCACACCATGTTTCTACACTCTGTGCCTTGTTCCTGCTCCTGTCCTTGCCTTGATCCTGCTTGCAGTTTGCTCAAGTTTCTGTTCCTTTGTTGCTTTCTAGTAGTGATGGCCAAATGAAGCTTCCTGAAGCGTTGAAGCTTTCCACCTAATTGGTTGGGTGAAGGGTTCATTTCTCTAGGCCTCGTGTGCACACAAACCCCCTGCTGGTCCAAACTGTCACTGTCACTTGAACTATTATGATGAGCTCTTGGCTGTCTGGCATCAGGGTCAATATGGACATAATCACATCCATGAAATCTTTTTTGATCAATGTGTGGGTAATGCGAATAGAGGTCTATTAATATAAAAGGTCTGTACAATTTCACCCAGAGATTGAACAAATCCAGCAGGAGATGAGATGTTCATGTTAAAATTGCTGTGTTGCTGTCTGTGCTTGTGAATAGTGTTGAAATAGGACAATGCCTGTGAATACTGTGGTGAAAAAAACACCATTATATGGTAAAACATTAAAAATGGTACAAACATTTCATTATGTACAGGCTGATTCTGTATAATAAGCTGTTAAAAGAAGGCATTACTGAAATGTTGTTGGGAGACAGCAGATCAATATTTGCCATACAGGTGAAACCCTCTTCCTCTTGACCGACCCTGACACTCTCTCTCAAACGCAAACTCACAACCATCCACCAAACAACTCCCACAAACCTTCTGTGGATCCACCGTCCAAAGCCGCGGCATAGCAGGCGCTTCCTGGACAGTGCCGTCACTCGCCCCTGAAGAAGCCTCCATACGCGCCTCGCTAAAGTTCAGTCTGAGCATCAACCAGGTTCAGTTGTTGATGGAAACATCAGATGTTCACCAGTAACAGAGTCAGTGAACTGACCTCAGAGTCTCCAGTCTACAGAGTGGACTCTCCAGAAGACCACTCAGCTTCTTCACTCCTGAATCCCGCAGGTTGTTCTGACTCAGATCCAGATGTTTCAGATGGGAGGGGTTGGACTTCTGAGCTGAGGCCAGAGAAGCACAGCTGGTCTCTGACAACATGCAGCACCTCAACCTGAATAAAGAATAAATGAAGATCAAAGCCATGTTTAGTCCATCAGATGAGTTCAGGTTGATCAGCTGGAGCTCAACATGACTCTGTCCTGATCACTGAGCTTCTCTCCAACATGATGGAGCGACTTTGTCCTTGTTATTGATCATCATCATGTCTCCTTCACTTCATCCTCATGTCAGATCAACATTCAAACAGCTGTTCACGTCCACACAGGTTAATAACTCTCAGCTGATCTCAGATCAGTCTGGACTGGTATTAACATGTTCCTTGTCTTGTTCCTCTGGTTCTTCACACCAACACTGTGTCCCACCAACGTTAAAGCCGGTTCCTCTGCAGTGATAGAAAGTCCTCTGAGTGTGTGTGTGTGTGAGTGTGAGTGTGTGTGTGTGTGTGTGTGTGTGTGTGTGTGTGTGTGTGTGTGTGTGTGTGTGTGTGTGTGTGTGTGAGTGTGAAAGCTAAGCTGACCTCAGAGTCTCCAGTTGACAGTGAGGACTCTCCAGTCCAGCACAGAGCAGCTTCACTCCTGAATCCTGCAGGTTGTTGTGGCTCAGGTCCAGTTCTACCAGATGGGAGGGGCTGGATCTCAGAGCTGAGGCCACAACTTCACAGTGAACCTCTAACAGTCCACACCCTGAGAGTCTGTGGTGAGAGAGAAGATCAACCTGAGACCTGACACTTTAGAGACAGACTGGACATTTCCTCCTCAGAGATTTGTCTTGGCTTCATGAGAACATGATGTTGATGATGTCACAGCAGCTGACGTCCAATCAGACGCAGCCAGAGAAGAGAGACAGAGAAGCTCCACTCTATCAACACACACGTCAGAAGATCCAGTGGACCACTGAACAGTCCAGCTGCACCTTCAACAGCTGAGGATGAGGAGGGAGACGCTGGTTCTTCACGTCCCTTCACATCCACTCACATCAGCTCAAAGTCATCTCCATCCAGCTCCAAGTGTCTGATCTGCTCACCAGGCAGGAACCATCTTCACTGTGAGAGCTCAGGAACCTCTGAGAGGTTCTGAGAGCAGGAAGCAGCAACCAGAGCAGGAGAAATGCTAGATGTTAGCTCCAGCAGAGCAACAACCATAGACAGACTCCTCATAGAGACACTGCAGACACTGTGTCCAGCTCTGGTCCACACTGAGAAGATGATGAACAACCTGACACTGTTTCAGACAAACTCTCCAGAGTTCCTCTGGTTCAACCCGTTCTCATCCCAACGCGTCAAATACCGACTATTTGTCACGCCCCTAAGCGTTGCATATGGACGCCGAGGGTACCCTTCCGCGTCTGTTTATTGACGCTCCGGGTTTTCCATTCACTCTCATGCAAACCCCAGCTCGGCAGGACGGGACGCTGAGAGCAGAGGCTCCAGCCAAAGCCCCTAAACGTCAAATAGAAACGCGGAGGGTAGAAATCCGCGTCCGGATTTGACGCTGCGAGTTCTGCATTGACTCTCATGCAGACCCCGGCTCGGCAGGACGGGACGCTGAGAGCAGAGGCTCCAGCCGTCCATTCACTCCCATAATAACCCGGTCACGCGAAGCATGACGCTGCTTACTACTGTCTCATTGAAGAACCGAGTATCCTCTGCCCGGAAGTGTTTTTCTCACTATTTTCTCACTATTTGTACACTTTGTCCCGAGAATATATCCACTGACACGTTAAACAAGGCCAAAATGTGAGATACCTGGCTAAATAACTACGTAAATAATGTGAATTTATACTAAAACAACAATGATAACAGTGGATAAATTGGATTTCAACAGACTGTTTACATTTACTTAGGACCCGCCCCCCTCACGTGTGCGGCGTGTTACCATGGAAACGAAAGGGTTGTTTCGCTTCGCATTTGTGCCGACATAATTCGCTTCCTTATAGTCTCCTTTTATTCCTTCAGTGAGTGGATATGATCTTTTGTTTGTTAGTTCTTACAAATAAACAAAAAAGCACAGGAAGTGGTTTTCAAACGTTGCTGAAGCAATTTTGACTTTGAATGCACCCTCTTCAGTCTGCGACACAAAGTGAGTGTTTACTATTTGCAGACTGAGGCAGGAATCGAAACTAAACTAATGAAGCGTCCGAGGTGTAGGGTTTCTTGAACTGCTCTTATGACTGCCAAAAACTCAGGAACCGAGACTATTGGACAGGTAACCCCACAACTGTTTATTATGGTTTACTACGTTTTCACTCTGACACAACTCCAACTCCCAGCAGCCACCACGCCGCACTTTTTCATGACGTCATAGCCGCGCCGTACATGACAAGCTGGCTATGCAGTGTCTACTAGTTCTACACTAGTTCTAATAAATGTAAATGTTTATGATTCTTAATGTACTGTGTCACATTAAATAAATATATATGTTGTAGTTATATATATATTTCTTAGAAAGAGGTTTTCTGAACCCCCTGAAGCCTTAACCAAAAATGAACTACATTGCAATACACACTCATGTGCTCCGCCATTTTGTTTGTAGTCCTAATGTGTCTGAGTCAAAAGGGAGGAGGGGAGAGAAAAATACCTTCCCCTTGGAATTTCCTCCTGGTTTGTGTTTATGTTACTTGTCAGAAGGTCTTGTATTAGGATCTGCTGCCTCCAAGTTAATAGCACCTTCCTAGAGCAACTTTGCGTCCCCAAGGGCCCCCAAGGGTCTATGGAGGCAGGGCTCGGAGGGTCTGTTCCAGGTCCGCTATGGGGTCTGCAGACTGAGTTTCAGGCCATTTGGTGTATTTTTGAGACCGTGGCAAGTCCTCAAAGGTGGGAAATGGCGAACGTTCAAAGCCCCGCCCTTTGAAAAGTATGGCTCCAATCAGGACCAAACCAACACATATCATCTTGTCCAGGGGCCCCCTACAACATACTAAAATGTCAGATTCACAGCACCTTTAGAAAGAGATCTCCTCCAGATTGGCCTTCAGAATCTGATGGTCTAGTTTGCTATAGCTTTTAGACCCTCTCATTGTTCAATCAGGGACTCCACCTCAACACTTTGAGCTAAATGGCTGAAATTTTACTATGTTCAATAGTAGGTCAAGAGCATCCATCGTGCTGAGTTTCAGGCTCCTACTACCTCAGAAAGTGTCTGAGAGGGCCATACACAATTGAAGGACATGCCAAGGGTGACATGACAGCACCCCTCCAGCAGATGGCGCTCCATGTGACTGCCCATAACACTTATGGCAAGAACCAGCCCTCCATAGATTTTTTAAGCAATGAGGATGACATTTTAGAATGTTTATGGGGAGGTCAGAAGCAACACCGTTCAAGCAGGCCCCAAAATCTATAATAAGCTTCCAAGGTTCCTGACCACAATTTCTTCTTCTCATCAATCTTTAAATCTTCTCATCAGAGCTCAGAGATTCTCATATACCAAGTCAATATTCAAAGAAATATGTATAAACATGACATATTTCTGTCTCTCTCTGTCTGTCTCTCTCTGTGAGACGGAGAACGACCAAATAATAATAATAATAATAATCATAATCAATAATTTAATCCAGTCACTGCTGACAATGTGGATTGCACACAATTCTCTATTTGCATATTTCACTTTCAGTAGCTGCAATTAATTCGGTGACTTTTGTAGGTCTCATGGCATAGACTTTAGATGATAAAAAATCAAATAAAAATAATGTTTAGAAATTCCATTACAGTTTGAAAATTAAATGCATTTTAATTGACGTTTACTTTACAATAATTTAAAGTCTGTATACATTTTTTTGGGGAAACCCTGACTAGACTACCTGAAGCAACGCCGTCCTTTCGTTTCCATGGTAACACGCCGCACACGTGAGGGGGGCGGGTCCTAAGTAAATGTAAACAGTCTGTTGAAATCCAATTTATCCACTGTTATCATTGTTGTTTTAGTATAAATTCACATTATTTACGTAGTTATTTAGCCAGGTATCTCACATTTTGGCCTTGTTTAACGTGTCAGTGGATATATTCTCGGGACAAAGTGTACAAATAGTGAGAAAATAGTGAGAAAAACACTTCCGGGCAGAGGATACTCGGTTCTTCAATGAGACAGTAGTAAGCGGCGTCATGCTTCGCGTGACCGGGTTATTATGGGAGTGAATGGACGGCTGGAGCCTCTGCTCTCAGCGTCCCGTCCTGCCGAGCCGGGGTCTGCATGAGAGTCAATGCAGAACTCGCAGCGTCAAATCCGGACGCGGATTTCTACCCTCCGCGGTTCTATTTGACGTTTAGGGGCTTTGGCTGGAGCCTCTGCTCTCAGCGTCCCGTCCTGCCGAGCTGGGGTTTGCATGAGAGTGAATGGAAAACCCGGAGCGTCAATAAACAGACGCGGAAGGGTACCCTCGGCGTCCATATGCAACGCTTAGGGGCGTGACAAATAGTCGGTATTTGACGCGTTGGGATGAGAACGGGTTGTCTGGTTTCAGCCTCCATCACCACACAAAGAGAGCGAGAAGATAAGAGAAGATACCTGTGGTCAGCGCCTTTGCTACCAAACCAAGAATGGTTTTGGTGGTGGAACAACAAGATGGAGAACATCTGGACTCACCGAGCCTTTCTGCAGTTCCTCACAACTGGAACCAGCCTCAGTCGTCCTTCATCTGTTGTATTGTACTTCTTCAGGTCCAACTCCTCCAGAACCTCCTCTGACATCTGCAGCATGTAGGCCAGAGCTGAGCACTGGATCAAAAAGAGCTTCTTCTCTGATCTGTTCTCTGACTTCAGGAACTCTTGGATCTCCTGATGCACTGAGTGATCGTTGAGCTCCATCAGACAGTGGAAGATGTTGATGCTTCTGTCAGGAGAGACTTCATCATCATCGGCATCATCATCATCATCATCGTCATCATCATCATCATCCCTTCTCTTTGTCTTCATCTTCCTCAGATTGTTTATGGCTCTCTGGATGGTTCCTGGACTGTTCTCTGAGGGACCCAGCAGACCTCCTAACACTCTCTGGTTGGACTCCAGAGAGAGACCATGAAGGAAGCGGACCAGCAGGTCCAGGTGGCCATTTCTACACTTGAAGGACTTCATCATTGCTTCCTCCAGGAAGTCATCCAGAGTTGATTTAACATATTTCTTCTCCAGGAAGCTCTCCAGAACCTTCTCCTTGTTGCTGGTGAAGCAGTGGAGCATGTAGACTGCAGCCAGAAACTCCTGAACACTCAGATGCACAAAGCAGTAGATGTTCCTCTGGAAGATCACACACTCTCTCCTGAAGACCTCTGTACAAACTCCTGAGTACACCAAGGCCTCTGAGACATCCAGACCACAGCGCTGCAGGTCTTCTTGGTAGAACATGATGTTTCCTTCCTCCAGATGTTCAAAGGCCAGCCTCCCCAGCTTCAGGAGAACTTCCCTGTCCTCCTCCATCAGCTCCTGTGGACTGGTCTCTGCTCCCTCCTGGTACTTCTGCTTCCTCCTCCTGGTCTGGAGCAGCAGGAAGTGTGAGTACAGGTCAGTCAGGGTCTGGGGCAGCTCTCCTCTCTGCTCTGATGTCAACATGTCCTCCAGAACTGTGGCAGTGATCCAGCAGAAGACTGGGATCTGACACATGATGTGGAGACTCCTGGAGGTCTTGATGTGTGAGATGATGGTTGTGGACAGTTCTTCATCTCTGAACCTCTTCCTGAAGTACTGGTCCTTCTGGTCCTCAGTGAAGCCTCGTACTTCTGTGACTCTGTCCACACATCCAGGAGGGATCTGATTGGCTGCTGCAGGTCTGGAGGTGATCCAGACCAGAGCAGAGGGAAGCAGCTTCCCCTGGATGAGGTTTGTCAGCAGGACTCTGACTGAGGTCTTCTGGGAGACATCAGACACAACCTGATGGTTGTGGAAGTCCAGAGAGAGTCTGCTTTCATCCAGGCCGTCAAAGATGAAGAGCAGCTTCCAGAGGGAGAGCTGCTCTGCTGTCACCTTCTGGAAGGTTGGATGGAACACCTGGAGCAGAGAGAGAAGACTGTGCTGCTCCTCTCTGAGCAGGTTCAGCTCCCTGAAGGAAAGAACAATCACTGCACTGACATCTTGGTTTCCTGAACCCTCTGCCCAGTCCAGACTGAACTTCTGCACCGAGAAGGTTTTTCCAGCTCCAGCGACGCCGCTGGTCAGGACCACTCTGATGGAGCTCTGCTGGTCAGGTAAGGCTCTGAAGATGTCCTGGCACCTGATTGGAGCATCATGGAGGATCTGCTTCTTCTTGGAGGTGGTCTCCAGCTGCCTCACCTCATGTTGGGTGTTGACCTCTTCACTCTGTCCCTCTGTGATGTAGAGCTCAGAGTAGATGCTGTTGAGGAGGGTTTCTCCTCCTGCTCCTTCAGCTCCTTCAGTCACACGTTCACATTTGCTCCTCACACTGATCCGATGTTGATGTAGAAGCTCCTGCAGACCTCCATCTAGAAGCTCCTGCAGACCTCCATCTGCTGACAGAGGAAACACACTGACTCTGGACTCTCAGAGAATCTGGACACTCCTGTCTGACTGTATCAGACTGTGATGGTATTAAATGTGGAGAACAAAACAACAGATGTTCCTGTGATACATGAGAAGGTCCAGATGGAGACGTGAGCAGACAGATGTTCAGTCCTACCTTGTTCACAGTTGCTCTGACTGGACATGTCCAGTCCAGCTTTGGTTCTGACTACTCCTCCATGTGGCCACTCCTTCTCCTCTCTGTGAAGACATCTAGACATCAGTAAGTTCAGTCTGACACTGTGGAGAAGCTGAGAAGGTCTCAAAGATCAGTGGAAGCTCTGAAGCTGCTGTCCTGCATCACAGAGTGTCCTCCACTGCTCTCCACTCACTGTGGCAGCTTGGCTGGGCTCAGTGGAGCTTCAGCTCATGGTAGAAGACCTAGAAATCAGTGTGCTAGAGCAGCAGTGACCCAGCAGACACAGTGGACCAGTGGAGTCACAGGTTCAGTCCAGAGGTCGTCTGGTCTGGAATGAAGACATCCAGGCTGCTCACACTCTGCTCTCCACATCTACATCTCTCCTTCTTCTCTCCTTGTTCCAGGCTCTGACAACTTCTCCATGAGCAGAACATGGATGTTTGTCTCTAAATTAACAATTGTTACAATAAACATTTTTTGAATCAATTGGAACACCAGCTTCTACTCATCATCTCTCGTCATCTTTCTGCACGTCAAGACGAATCCAACTTGGTCACCAGTAGTGGTCAACAAGGGAATAAAAGGGGAGTGGAAGAAAGACGCTACAGAAAGCAAACAGACTGGTTCCAGAAGCTTCTGGAGGCTCAGCTGATGTGAGGAGAAGCAGAGCAGCTGCATGTTCTGAGGAGGAACATGAGGAGATGGAAGACTTGTTTGGAGCAGGACCGTCTGCATGTCCACTCACTGGAGATCATGAAGCCAGACATGAAGGAACATGTTCTAGATTCTACAAACTCTCAGATGGAGCTGGATCTAGTGCAGCAAGCTCTACATGATGAGTAGATATGGAATGAACGTCTCTTACTGTGAGTCTGAGGGTCCAGGTTCTTCACTGAAAAGTAGAGGTTCACCTTTAGACCAGTCACTCTTCATGGACAGACAGACTTTTGTCTTTAAATTAGTTTATATACTCACGCTGCTTCGGTTTTCTTTCGTGTTCTCTGTTCGACTCTAATGGAATTCAGTTTCACTTTCTCATGTGCTTCTCTCGGGGGAGATGCACTCCCTGTGTGTGAGTGTGTGTGTGTGTGTGTGTGTGTGTGTGCTTCACATACACACAGCATGTATGTGTGTACATGTATAGTATGTGTCAAACTGATTTAATATTATAAATGATTTCACTCACAACCCAGAACAGAACACAACCCAGATCCAGTTGTATTTATTCATAGTGTGACTGACTTTACTTGTATCAATAGACCATAGTACACGATAAGGCGTTCTGCAGCACATCCCAGACTGTGTTCCTGTGTGGTTCGCTGTGGTCACTGCTCTTCACAGGGCTGTAGCGCCACCTACAGGGCAGACGGTGTGTGGGGGTGGGGGTGGGGGTGGGGGATACTTCCGGGAACTCTCTGAAGGTTCACGTGAAACTCTTCAAAGACCGTTCACATCTCAACTCTACCCAACCTTTATTTATAAAGCACTTCATTGTAAAATCATTGAAAGAACAGAACGACAAAAGCATCCCAAACAATAGGGTTGTACAATGTAATGTTATATAAAAACATAATTATATATAATGGAAGACATTAAAATGTGAATTCTTCACCAAAGAGTTTAATTACAGGCAAATAAATGTATATTTTGTGATGATAGTGAAAGTTTGGAATAGTTGGAACTCTTTTTCCGTGTATCTTCTCAGAAGCTGTATGAATTCATATTTGATTATGATATTCACATATGATGTGATATTCATATATATTTTGTCACAAGTAATAAACAATAAGAAATGTATTTTTTTTAAATCAACACAACAGTACCTTCATGTCCCAAAATGTGTTAATTTGTTAGAAAAGGGAGAGATACAAGAAATCATTCCATCATTCCTGCCACAAGCCACTGTACAATAACATCTGCCTGACAGGGAAAAACATACTATTTATCATTTCTTAATATTTCTACGCATGTATGTATGTATGTATGTATGTATGTATGTATGTATGTATGTATGTATGTATGTGTGTGTGTATGTATGTATGTATGTATGCATGCATGTATGTATGTACGTATGTATGTATGTATGTATGTATCAATCTAAAATAAATAAACACCCTGTTCGAAGATGGCGGCTGCCTTGACGCGTCGGTGAAACGACGCATGCGTGGTGGGACCCGCCCCCTCCGCCAGAAAGAACAGAATGTACACAAACTGAAATAATAACGATATGAATAATAAAACACCGGGAAGACAACCACGGGAGGTGGCGTGACGTCACCGGGGGCTGCCGTTAATGTGACGTAAGAACCGATTAAAGATTTGACGAAGTCAAACAAACTCATTCAAATAGCACGAGGCTGTTTGAATGAGTTTCGCTGCACGCACACACACACACACAAACACGCACGCACACACACACGCACGCGCACGCGCGGAGGGAGGGGGCGGTGACGTTACATAAAGCTGAGCGGCTTCACACGCAGAGCAGAGAGAACCAGGAGACATCAACTCTGCTGCTGCGGTCAGTCATCTACATCTTTGTGTCTTTGTATCTTTGTATCTTTGTGTGTCGTAGGCTGTCGTGCAGGCTGCTGCAGTAGCATGTGCAGATTGGCTGTGAGCAGCTCTCTCTGCCTGCCTCTCGACGTGCTTGAGCTTGTCTCGCTCATCTCCATCTGTTTTTGTTTGTTTGTCTGTTTGTTTGTTTGTTTGATGCACAGCTGAGGCTCCGTGTGCAGAAAGATGGCGGCTGCCCTGCTGAGAACGGGACGAGTGGCCTGTGTCAAGGTAAAGAGGGGTCCTGGGTGAAGGAACAGCGTGTCCTCGTGGGTGTGTGTGTGTGTGTGTGTGTGTGTGTGTGTGTGTGTGTGTGTGTGTGTGTGTGTGTGTGTGTGTGTGTGTGTGTGTGTGTGTGTGTGTGTGTGTGTGTGTGTGTGTGTGTGTGTGTGTGTGTGTGTGTGTGTGTGTGTGTGTCTCAGGAGCCCCCTCCATGTGCAGCTCTTAAATTGTTGTCTTTCTTCTTTAATTGCTAATTGACTGGATGCAGAGACCTGAGGCCTTGCAGGATCCTTGCAGGCCCCAGTGGATCCAGTTTGAGATGCAGTGTGTGTGTGTGTGTGTGTGTGTGTGTGTGTGTGTGTGTGTGTGTGTGTGTGTGTGTGTGTGGTGGGGTGTATGGGTATGTATGTATGTATGTGAGTGTCCTCTGCCTGCATTGACCTCCACATGCTTAACATGCACATGTGAGCTTGTTCTTCAGTCCAGAGCCACAGACTGTGCTCACATGGACTTTCTGAACATAGACGTCTGACTTCTGGTTCTGATCACTGGATCCTGGTGTTTCCATGAGGTTCTTCTGCTCTTAGAGTAGAGTTGTTTAGAGTTAGTGTGAACAACGGTCTACTGATTTCACTTTTTTAAGGTGCTGTAACTGGAACCTGAATGTCCTCAGCCTCCTCAACCAAACACACACACACACACACACACACACACACACACACACACACACACACACACACACCATGACCATGGGACAGTAGAAGGAGCGTGGCCACTAGTGTTCTTCTGCTTTGTAGCAACACAACAGCTGCTTCTCACAATCTTCCAGAGGTTTACAGCTGGAGCAGACCAGTACGTATCCTCCTCCTCCACTGGTTCAGACCAGTACGTATCCTCCTCCTCCACTGGTTCAGACCAGTACGTATCCTCCTCCTCCACTGGTTCAGACCAGTACGTATCCTCCTCCTCCACTGGTTCAGACCAGTACGTATCCTCCTCCACTGGTTCAGACCAGTACGTGTCCTCCTCCTCCTCCACTGGTTCAGACCAGTACGTATCCTCCTCCACTGGTTCAGACCAGTACGTGTCCTCCTCCTCCTCCACTGGTTCAGACCAGTACGTGTCCTCCTCCTCCTCCACTGGTTCAGACCAGTACGTGTCCTCCTCCTCCACTGGTTCCCAGAGCATGTTGCGAGGCAGTGCTCTGGCAGGCGCAGCCATCACAGCTGGTGCTGGGAGCCGAATGCGTTCGCAGCCTGTTGGAATGTCGTGCGAGGTGCTGAGTGATGAATCTCTCCGATTCTGATCCCGACAGTGTTCAGGCATCGCTGCAAAGCCAGAACATCCCCGTCACATATAACAATAGACGACTGGTCTGATCATCAATTTTAGCATTTAAAAAATATTGTAGAGGTATTTCAAAATTAGGTCAATATTCAATGATCTCATCTTCAGTACTTTCTGACCCATAAGTCATTTAGAGATGTGATCTTGGCTTTTTTTGCCAGGCATCACTGCTTTGCATCATTTTAAAACCTAAACATCTAATCTAGAAAATAATTGACAGATGAATTTACTACAAAAGTCATTGTTTGTTGCAGCCCTACACACACACTCACACCATTCGCTCTCAACATTCCATGATTAGTCCCAAAACAGGGAAATTCCCGGGTCCGAGTCTCTGTATGGCGTTGTCCTGCATGTTATTGAGTCTGACCTGCTCCTCTCCTGGGTCGGACCAGGACCAGGCAGCTGTGTGCTGTTGGTTCAGGTTCTGGCACTAAGACTAGACCGGACTGGACAGACCGGACTGGACCAGACCGGACTGGACAGACCGGACCGGACTGGACCAGACCGGACTAGACAGACTGGACTAGACCAGACAGGACTGGACAGACTGGACTGGACAGACCAGACTGGACTGGACTGGACCAGACCGGACTGGACAGACCGGACCGGACTGGACCAGACCGGACTAGACAGACTGGACTAGACCAGACAGGACTGGACAGACTAGACTGGACTGGACTGGACCAGACTGGACTGGACCAGACTGGACTGGACAGACCGGGCTGGACCAGACTGGACTGGACAGACCGGACTGGACAGACCGGACTGGACAGACCGGACTGGACCAGACCGGACTGGACCAGACCGGACTGGACAGACCGGACTGGACCAGACTGGACTGGACTGGAGTGTTTTCTCAGTGTCTGTGCTAGAATAAACTACTGTGCTGCAGTCACTTTGTTTCCTTTGTGTCCAGTGAAACGCTGTTTAGTCTGTCGACAAGTTGAAAAGCTCTCGTAGACATTTCAACCTGGTCTAGACTGCTTGTTGTCCTTACCCTTCTGTGTGTGTGTGTGTGTGTGTGTGTGTGTGTGTGTGTGTGTGTGTGTGTGTGTGTGTGTGTGTGTGTGTGTGTGTGTGTGTGTGTGTGTGTGTGTGTGTGTGTGTGTGTGTGTGTGTGTGTGTGTGTGTGTGTGTGTGTGTGTGTGTGTGTGTGTGTGTGTGTGTGTGTGTGTGTGTGTGTGTGTGTGTGTGTTTTAATAGTGTTCTGCCATTTCCCATTTTTATGTCAAAACTTGCTTCGATCAGTCATTTGTAACGTTTTAAGTGTTCTAAGTGAATGAATCATAATTTTGTAACATAAACCTTCTTAAATTCACTGTTCCAAAGCATTTTGAGGAGTGTATGGACAGTGTCCATTATCTACTTATCATTTATCATCCAAGTTTGCACCTTAAACTGCATCTTAAACTCTTCCATAGCTGACTGTATATATGTGGGGTCCAAGCTGCAGGAACCTGTTTTGGTTTTCTTCTTCTTCAGCTTCTTCTTATTGTTTTCTTGCTGAATGGGAGTCTATGGCAGCTCATTGAACCCTGCGGTAAAAACCTGTGAAATCTGGCACATTGATTGAGCACAGCGTCAACATTAATATGGCCAAGTTACATGGTGACACTCCACACCGTCTAGCGCCACCAATAGGTCAAAGTCCACGGTACGTGTGTGCACGTAACTTTTGAACCATTTGTCCGATTTCCAAAAACAAGGTACCATTTGGAATCCTTGGATCATACCGAGTTCAACGCACCTATGTCGTCACAAAACACCATGATAGGTTTTCCGCCATCTTGGATTTTCCTGAAAGGCAAACAAAATTTTCAGCAGTCACAAACTTTGTCCGATTCTCATGAAAGTTGTCCTGCGTTACATTGAGACCACTCAGCACAAAAGTTACTGACCGCCATCTTGATTATCGAATCAGTTTGCCCGCTACGGCCAATCGAAGTCTGCATGCAGAGTCTGCATGATCAGACTATATATAGTCTATGGTTTTGACTTGACCTGCTTGGGCCCTGTATTGCTGCTTGCCGCTATATTTTCATTTGAATAGTTTCATTTTTAAGGTGACATACTACATAAACGGTACTTTTTCATTGCTTTACTACTGTACTATGTGTGTTTGTGTATCTGGAGTGCCTCCCAACCCCTTAAGTGTCAGTTCCAACCACTAAGTCAGTGTATGTTATACTGTCGTAGCCTGAAATTGTCTCTAAATGAGTAGTTTTGATTTGTCTCCTTGTTACATTGGTTTGCATAGCCCCGCCCCCTGCCCGCTCCCTATACCTCAGCTTCCAGAGCGAGGATCTGTCATCTTCTTGGCCTCACTGCTAAACCTCACCATGTCCACAGCGAGCTGTAGCCATGTTCATGTGACGCCTGGCAGGAAGAGGGGGGCGGGGCAGCCAGAGCTCATTAGCATTTAAAGGGACAGGTGCTTAAAACCGAGCCCTCTTCTTTTCTTGACCAAAACATGTTACTGACAACACTTTTAGACACCAAGGAACCATGTCAAAGAAGGAGAAATGAGCATAATGTCTCCTTTAAATTGTCATTCCTTCCTGTCAATTCCTTAAGCAAAAATTCTTTTTTTATGTAAATCCACTGAACCTCATTTCAGTTTCCTGAAAACGTCTGAAACTTTGGGGAATGAGAAGATGTGACTCTGTGTGTGTGTGTGTGCTCAGTGTCTGCAGGCTGAGAGCTGGAGGACGCTGAGGAGAGTGCCTGCAGCTGCAGCCTTCAGCACAAAGTCAGGAGGTTCTAAGAAGTCGTCGAAGAAAAGTAGCTCAGGTAGGTTGGAGCTCGTCCCCGAGGCTCGGTTCTCTCCTCAGAGCTCCTGAAGGAAGCGTCGGAGCTGGGGCTCAGACCTCGGTGCCGCGAGGGAGGAAGAGACCACAGAGCTTCTAGAGTCATTATTGAAGTCAGGATTCTCTGCCCTCGGCCTCTTAACTGTGAATATTTCCTGGCTGTTTTTAGAATAAGGTTCAGATGATCTCCATTGATGGAAACTTGACTTGACTTAACTACTCCGCCCACTTTACCACTGCCTGAAATGTTGCCATTGTGGGGTGAATAAAGACCGATTCTATTCTAAGACAATATATCTAGTGCCAGTTTATCAGCTTTGCTTGCACTGTAACCAGGTGTGAAGCTCTGCTGCTCAGAGTGGATCATGTTCCATCATCGGTGACATCTGAACCACAGCTCCTCGGGCTCTCGCCTGCTCCTCCCTGTTCCAAGGTTCCCAAGGCTGTTCCCCAGACAAACAGGTTTCATCAGCCTGTGGTTTAGACCAGATGTGAACATAAAGCTGCTATGCTACCACTCCTTACTTCCTCTGAAAACGTTTGCTTCATATGTTTTGGCTTTTTGCTGTCTTTGCCCCTTGAGAGGCCGCAGCTACCTCTGCAGGACGTCTCTGGACCTCCTCCTCAAATGTTCCCTGTTAGCAGGCGTTTGTCATTCATCCATGAACACGTGTGCATCAAATAATCCATCTTGTCTGCTTGCCCTCCTCCGTCCTAGACAAAGATGCTCAAACTTACTTCGATATAGAGAAACTTGTTCAGCACAAACCCTTCGACCCCACCAAGAAGCAAGTGTCTCCAGCAGCAGCAGCCGCTGCAGCCGCAGAAGCTGCAGCTAAACCTGTGGTAGAGGCCGCACCTGTGGTAGAGGCCGCACCTGTGGTAGAGGCCGCATCTGCCGTAGAGGCTGCACCTGTTGCGGAGCCCATTGCCGAGGCCGCACCTGTTGCGGAGGCTGTTGCCGAAGTTGCACCTGTTGCAGAGGCCACACCCCTTGCCGAGGTCGTTGCCGAGGCTGCACCTGTTGCCGAGGCTGCACCCGTTGTGGAGGCCGTTGCCGAGGCTGCACCCATTGTGGAGGCCGTTGCCGAGGCTGCACCCGCTGTGGAGCCCGTTGCAGAGGCTGCACCCGTTGTGGAGGCCGTTGCCGAGGCTGCACCCGTTGTGGAGGCCGTTGCCGAGGCTGCACCCGTTGTGGAGGCCGTTGCCGAGGCTGCACCCGTTGTGGAGCCCGTTGCCGAGGCTGCACCCGTTGTGGAGCCCGTTGCCGAGGCTGCACCCGTTGTGGAGGCCGTTGCCGAGGCTGCACCCGCTGTGGAGCCCGTTGCCGAGGCTGCACCCGTTGTGGAGGCCGTTGCCGAGGCTGCACCCGTTGTGGAGGCCGTTGCAGAGGCTGCACCCGTTGTGGAGCCCGTTGCAGAGGCTGCACCCGTTGCGGAGGCCGTTGCAGAGGCTGCACCCGTTGCAGAGGCTGCACCCGTTGTGGAGGCCGTTGCAGAGGCTGCACCCGTTGTGGAGGCCGTTGCCGAGGCTGCACCCGTTGTGGAGGCCGTTGCCGAGGCTGCACCTGTTGTGGAGGCTGTTGCCGAAGCTGTTGTGGAGGCTGTTGCCGAAGCTGCACCGGTTGTGGAGGCCGTTGCCGAAGCTGTTCCTGTTGTAGAGGCTGTTGTAGAGGCCGTTGTAGAGGCTGTCGCTGAAGTTGCACCTGAAGTTGCTGCAGCCGAGCCTCTGGAAGAAGCTGCTGTGGAGGCTGCACCGGAAGTTGCCTCTGCCGAGGCCCCTGTGGAAGAGGCCCCGGAGCCCCAGGCTGAAGCTGCTCCTGCTGAAGCTGCTCCTCCTGAAGCTGCTCCTGCTGAGGCTGCTCCTGCTGAGGCTGCTCCTGCTGAGGCTGCTCCTGCTGAGGCCGTGGCGCCCGTGGACAGCGGCGAGGAGCTGGCGGCCCCGGTGGCGGCTGAAGCTGCTGAGTCGACTGAGGGTACACTCTACCACCTCCTCCCCTTCTCTCTCCCACAATCCTCCTCTTCTCCTCTGTGGCCTCTGCTGTCTGCCAGCAGTCACTGAGCGCACAGTAGCCCTTTGACGTGTAAGGATAACGTCTATAGATAACGGCTATAGATAACGTGTAAGGATACAACATGGCACACACACACACACACACACACACTCTCACTCTCACTCTCTCACCACTCTGCCATAGCTTCGAGCTGCTGCTGTTAATAGTCTCAGTGTTATTGTCACATTTTTATCCCCAGAGCCGCAAACCTTCCCTCCTCCTACCTCCAGGCTCTGGCCAGTGTTCTGACCAATGTTGCTGCTCTGTGGAGGCACCTGTAGCGTGGCTCGATGGCTCTGCTGTAGGAACATGCTGCCCTGTGTGTTTCCACCTGCAGCTGCAGAGGGTTCACTCTCAGGTTTTATGTTTTGATCTCAACAGAGGTGTACTGTAACACCCTCTAACCGTAACCCTTGGGGAGTAGGACACAGTCTCCCCCTGTCCTCTCCACAGCAGGGGTTGTGTCCATTTATGGGTGTGGAAACAGAGCCAAAAGTAGCACAGGTCAATGGGTAGCAGAATTCTTCAGAACACCTGCTCAGACGCCTGTCATGCTTGTGCTGCTTCCTCAGTGTTGTGCATGCCTCAGGTTCCTCTCTGCTGCACCAGCGTCTCTCCTCTGTCCTCCTTCCTGTCCCAGCGTCTCTCCTCTGTCCTCCTTCCTGTCCCAGCGTCTCTCCTCTGTCCTCCTTCCTGTCCCAGCGTCTCTCCTCTGTCCTCCTTCCTGTCCCAGCGTCTCTCCTCTGTCCTCCTTCCTGTCCCAGCATCTCTCCTCTGTCCTCCTTCCTGTCCCAGCGTCTCTCCTCTGTCCTCCTTCCTGTCCCAGCGTCTCGGCCTCCACCCCCGTGGAGCTTCGAGCCTGCTCTGCTCCGCTCTGCACAGCGATCAATCTGTCCTCACGTTGAAGGTTCCTGGTTGCAGCGTCACCTGGAGTCTTGTTATGTCTGATTGCTCCCCCACCCCCCCACCCCCCCACCCCCCCACCCCCCTCACCCTCGTTTGGGTGCCACGTGGTGGCGTGATATTGCGTAAGGATAAAGTGTAGCGCTGTACGTCGTGTCTGAGTGTCTGGACCTCCCAGGAGCTGCGCTGTGCATGAGCGTTGTGGGTGACGACGGGTCGGTCGTCCGAGCGGAGACTTTGCGGTTTGAGGGCGTGGTCCTGGTGTCTCGGTCCTGGTGTCTCAGCCCTGTCCCTGCAGAGGACTTCACTCTGTGTTTTGTCTTCCCCTCAGTGCAAATGGACCCGATTCAGAAGCTGTTCCTGGACTCCATCCGCGAGTACTCCTCAAAGAGCCTGTAAGTCGCCCTCCGCTAGCTTCCTGTCTGTCCTCCAGTGACTTTAACGTGTTCAGCGATCGTCTGAATATCTCAACCTTGCAACAGTGGTTTGATCGTGGTGGTTTGTTGTATGTAGAATATTTAATCTATTCATTTCTTTGCAGCACCCAGAGCCTCATTCTGTTCACCTCCCTCAACAATTACCTCAGCACTAAAGCTCCACCTCCTCCTCTCCTTCTTTGCCTCCATCTTGTTTTGGACAGTAACAACCAGTCCACAGCTGCCAGATGTGTCTCCATGCTGCAGCATCTCTCCTGTGTAGAAGGTGTTTCCATGTCTGATCATGTGACTGAGGCTCAGTCCAGGTCTGACCTGGTTCAGATGAAGATCTTCAGATCTCTCTGGTTTGTCAGACTGTGACATCTGGACTGTAGGTTGTCTCCTGTAGGTTGTGTCCTGTAGGTTGTGTCCTGTAGGTTGTGTCCTGTAGGTTGTCTCCTGCAGGTTGTCTCCTATAGGTTGTCTCCTGTAGGTTGTCTCCTATAGGTTGTCTCCTGTAGGTTGTCCTATAGGTTGTCTCCTGCAGGTTGTCCTGTAGGTTGTCCTGCAGGTTGTCTCCTGCAGGTTGTCCTGTAGGTTGTCCTGCAGGTTGTCCTGTAGGTTGTGTCCTGTAGGTTGTCTCCTGCAGGTTGTCCTGCAGGTTGTCCTGTAGGTTGTCTCCTGTAGGTTGTCCTGCAGGTTGTGTCCGGTGGGTTGTGTCTTGCAGGTTGTGTCTTGCAGGTTGTGTCCTGCAGGTTGTCTCCTGCAGGTTGTCTCCTGCAGTTTGTCTCCTGCAGGTTGTGTCCTGCAGGTTGTCTCCTGCAGGTTGTCCTGCAGATGACTGGGCTGGAGTGTTTTATCACACAGTGGTCAGTGTTAGAATGAACTGCAGTCAGACCTTTGTTTCCTCTCACACCTTCCTCACTAGAAGCTCAGGGTCGGTCGAGGGGTTTGGGTAGATGCCAAACTCCTACTTCGTAAACATTTTAACCATAAAAATCAGAAAATTCTGAAGAAGATTGACGACCACGTCAGCAGAGGGGACCGAGCCAGTCCTGTTCTTATAGGACGTCTGCTTTTGTGACTTTTTTGGACACTCAATACTCAACACAATGGTACAGAGGAAAAAAAAAAAGAAACGTGAGCAACAATAGTGATCTGCACAGTCTGTCTTACTTAGACCTTCAAAGTTTCATTTACTACCATCACGAAGTCGTTCAGGACATCAGTCACTTCTAAATCCAGATTAGTATTCCAGATTAGTATTTCTTCCATCTTTTTTGGGGCTTATCTTTTGAGCAACGTGAGTCCTGATCAAAACTATCAAATATTGAATAATAAACTATGCAAGGACAATTTTATTACATGATACCAAAGTTTCAAAGAAAAAGCAAGTTATTTTCATATTACAAATGTCGAGGAGGAGCCACAATGTTGAGTTTTGTGATTTAAAATTCACCACGAAAATCATCATTTTGCTTTTATGGGTCTATGCGTGAATCATGTTAGTTTCAGTGCTTGTGCTGTTGAGTCTTCTTAGCTGTGTGTGTTTGACGTGTCACGTCTCAGATGGACCTTTGGATGACACCGTCCTCGTCCAGATGTTCTACATCCACACATGAGCTGGTAAATAAAATCACGGGCCTGTCAGAGTTCCCAGCAGACTGAGCACAAAGGGCCAGGGAGCAGAGCCGTCACGGCCCAGCTGCTGGCAGCTCGTCTGGCCGTCCTGGGACGACAGGAGGAGATCAGATGTTTGTTTGGTCTTCTCCACACTGACCTCTGACCACGCTGCGGTCGACCTTCTGTCTGTTCTCCCATAGACCCACCGGCAACCGCAGAATCGTACAAAGCAGAGTTGGATGTTGGAGATGGAGCCGTTTTATGTCTAGATTGAGTTGCAAAGTGCACACAGTCTTTCAGGAGAACCCCAGAAGAAGAGGACGAAGCGGCGTGCTGGACTAACGGTGTGTTGCTGTGCCCTGCAGAGCCTCTGGAGGTCTGGTGGACGCCGGGTCCGACTACGAGAAGGCGCTGGCGGCGGAGATCGCAAAGCTGCAGAGACTCTATGGAGGCGGAGACCTCGCGTCCTTCCCAGAGTTCAAATTCTCAGGTGAGTCCAGGAGACCAGTCCAGGAGGTGGGGAGGAAGAGGAGCGAGTAGGAGACCCGATCACAACCTGAACAGTCTCAACATTTCTTATCTATTGATTTCTGCTCCAGATGCAACTGCAACACTTTGTGTGTGTAATTAGTTTAACATTAGTTTAACTTGCCTCTGTGGTCCAGTTACTTTCTTGTCTTTTCTAGGATGTCTTTTTCACTTTTGTCCCGGCCGGCTTTATTATTATTATTATTATTATTATTATTATTGTTATTACTCTTTAAATGATTCTGTTAACCCACAATTCAGAAAGGAATGTCTGATTTTCACTGGTTAATTGTCAGTATTTCTGTCAGTTTGAAGTCATTTCGGTGACGGTTTTTCTCTCAACAGAAGCACCAACTCCTCCTCCACGTGTTTTTCACCCTGCGTCTCTCCCTGCTTTGTGTTTTCCAGAGCCCAAGTTTGACGAAGTTTCCCCGAAGTGAACACCAGCACTTTACAACTCGACCTCCTTTTCTACTACTGTGGCCTCCCTCCTTCCCTGTGTGCGTCTGTGCCCTCCTCGTCTCGCTGAGCGTTGCAGTCTGCAGCTGTGAGAGAGTGTGTGTAGCTGAACCACGGCTGAGCTGAATGTAGAGAGAAAAAGACAATAAACTCCTGTTGATATTTGTCGCTCCCGCCTCTGTTTGCTTGCAGCTTCGCCGCACACAGACGAGTCCTGATGACAAACAACTTTGACACAGTCGGTTTGAGAAACAGCCGAGCTTCTGAAATGTCCCTTCACCCCTTTCTTTAGTGGCTGAAGCCACCTGGAGGTCTCTGAGCTACATGCGTTTGAAGACTTTAGACTTTAAGGAACATTTTTTAAAAGCATTAATTATGAAAACAATTGATAACTTTATCGACCACTGAAGTCGTTATTCCCAGTGAGAGCTACAGAGAAATGGACTGACTAACTAGTCACACCCTCAGATCTTACTTTGCTGTACTGACATTTAAACTAGTCCTCTAACTTTGGGTGAATTTCTTTATGGATTTAATTCAGATTTAAGGTTTTATCTCTCGAAGGAGAGGTGCTCCGTATCATGTAATTGTATCCTAAGTTTATGTTTTTCATGCTTTTATGTGAAATTTGTCAGATTCTGTCTTTGGTCCAGCTCCATGTTTTTCTAAATCCTTCTAGTCACACCATCTCATCCACTGGTCAATAAGAGGCCTCACTGGGAGCCTGGCCTGGAGCAACATGGAGGAACATCTCATCACAGTGGATTAATTATGATATAATAATGAACCGGTGCATTTCATCACCAGAACAGAGGCGCTGGTCCAAATAAAAACTGGCGCTGCTCTGGGAACCCGTTTCAGGGTCCAGGACCAAAACCAGGTCGTTATTGATGGAAACTGAAAGAACGGTTCCAAATCAAGCAACTTGTCCGTTGCCACTAGTCCCAGAGAGACATAGGATGTGTGTGTGTGTGAGAGAGAGAGAGAGCGAGAGAGAGAGAGAGAGAGAGACCCATACACACCCTCCCTCCCTCCCTCCCTCCCTCAGAAGCACCATGTGTTCAGTGCTGTCTAGTGGAGACTGGATCCTCGTGTCCTGCGGCTCTAAACTCCTCGCGCTGCACAGCTCTCAGACCAGGTGAGACCACGCGCTTCACCTGTCTGCACAGGCTGCCCAGGGTTAGCTGTGATCCCAGCCGTTAGCTGGGTTAGCACGGTTAGCAGATGTGTTAGTAGGATCAGCAGTGTTCTCAGTTGTTAGCAGTGTTAGCAGTGTTAGCAGCATTTGGCAGGGTTAGCAGGGTTAGCAGCATTTGACAGGGTTAGCAGGGTTAGCAGCATTTGGCAGGGTTAGCAGGGTTAGCAGGGTTAGCAGCATTTGACAGGGTTAGCAGGGTTAGCAGGGTGAGCAGCGTTAGCTGTGGTGACAGCAGTGTTGACCATGGTGTTGACAGCAGCAGTGCTAGTTGTGCTAGCTGTGCTAGCTGCTCTGCTGGGGGGGGTCCTCCGGCTGGACCCACGTGTCTCCTTCCGACTATGACAGAAATGCAGAAGTTTCTACAGTGGGACCAGGGGGACCAGGGGGACCAGGGGGACCAGGGGGACCGGGGGACCAGGGGGACCAGGGGGACCAGGGGGACCAGGACCTGCTGTAGGGAGCATAACGTGTAGATGAGGGACGGTAGATCTGTTGGTTTAAAGTTGTAGGACATGAACGATTTTTTGTAGTCGTGTCGCTTATTATGACGTCATCACAATGATGCAGCAGAGGGACACCCCTGTCTATGAGCACCTTTTAGTAAATTCCTCTTGCCTTAACAGTCACCATGTACAGTCACCTTCAAATACTAGAAGCAACACAGCTTTAAACAGTCAGGGCGTCGACAGTAGACTCTTTCTGCTCCTGCTCTACTCTGGAGCTGTCCGTGCTTCATCCACAGAGACTGAAGGACTGCACTTTTCCTCAGTTCAGGAACTGAGAATGGACACGGTCCAATGAACTCTTATCTCTATATCTTACATTTGAAATTTCTCAATGTGGAACAATTAAAGTCATACTCTATTCTATTCTATTCTATTCTGTTCTATTCTGTTCTGTCTATCAAAGGGAACCGTTTGTGTTCGACTGCAAGGCTGCGGAGAAGAGGCCCAACAACACGACAGAAGAGAACACCAGGTGACCCAGCGCTGACCGAGCAGTAATACTAACCACTAGAACGTTCCAGCGCGCTGAAATTTTGAGAGTGCTCCGGGATGCGTGCTCCGTTGGTTTGCAGCACTTTGTCTGCCTGGACTGCTCACAAGACAGCATTCTGGGAGTGTGTGTGTGTGTGTGTGTGTGTGTGTGTGTGTGTGTGTGTGTGTGTGTGTGTGTGTGTGTGTGTGTGTGTGTGTGTGTGTGTGTGTGTGTGTGAGGTCATCTGTGAGCCTGCTGCAGCAGGAGGCTCTCAGTCAACAGAGGAGCAGACAGGATCAGGCACTTGACCACATGCTTTTTGAGGAGGTGCTGCTGAGAAATGACACAAACTATCAACATGCAGCTCGGTACACAAACAGACCACAAGTTTCTTCATTTTTAAGTCTCTAAGCCAAAGTATGGAGTTCTGTTTTTCCCATGCACTACAACACTTGGCTCTACAGAGACAACGCTTGCACGTATCTGGAATATGAGCACACCGTCAGGCAGGGGAGAGTCTAACCCTAACCCTAACCCTAACTCTAACCCTAACTCTAACTCTAACCCTAACCCTAACCCTAACTCTAACCCTAACTCTAACTCTAACTCTAACTCTAACTCTAACTCTAACTCTAACTCTAACTCTAACTCTAACCCTAACCCTAACTCTAACCCTAACCCTAACCCTAACCCTAACCCTAAACCTATCTCTAACCCTAACCCTAACCCTAACTCTAACTCTAACTCTAACTCTAACTCCAACCATAGTGCTCCTTCCCAGAGCACTAACAACTGTTGATGGTTTACAGATAACAAAGACAGCTGATGCATGTATGCCATATTTACATCATTTAGGTTAAAATTATTATTGTATAGATTGTTGATGTTGTCTACTACTGTCACTGAGTTTCTCATTTGTTAATATATTGTTAGTAATCTTTAAATAATAATATTGATAGATCATCAATCCTGTGAACAATGTATGTAGATGACCTTCACAGAGATATTCAAAACACTGATATTTGTTTGTTGTTGCAGTGTATGTTTCCTTGCTTACTGCTCCTTTGCACTCTAAATGCATTTGTGGGCTGATGAGAGAGAGCCAGCGGAGTGCTGAGGTCTGACGTCCTGTCTCTCCTCGTCAGTGATGGCGGCGGCTCAGAGGAAACAGGAAGTGACAAAGTCCTGGCCTTCGCCGTGTCTCCGTCCGGGAAGCTGCTGGCGCTGACGGACGACAACAAGCGTCTGGTGCTGCTGCAGCGTCAGGCCACCTGGACGCACCTCAGCACCAGGTATGGAGGCCCCGCCCACTGCCCTGAGGCCCCGCCCACTGCCCTGAGGCCCCGCCCACTGCCCTGAGGCCCCGCCCACTGTCCTGAGGCCCCGCCCACTGCCCTGGAGGCTCCTCACACAGCAGTGACAGGTGTGTGTGTGTGTGTGTGTGTGTGTGTGTGTGTGTGTGCGTGTGTGTGCAGGTTCGTGGGGAGGAGGGGCACCGCCCTGACGTTCAGCAGTGCTGAGGACCAGCTGCTGGTGGCCGACAAGTCTGGAGACGTTTACTCCTTCTCTGTGGTGGAGCCTCAGAGAGCCGGACAGCTCAGGATGGGACACCTGTCCATGCTGCTGGCTGTGGTGGGGCTCTCTCACACACACACAAGCACACACACACACACACACACACACACACACACACACACACACACACACCTAGATGACACTTACATTTCTATACATAGCTCGACGTCAGTGTTGTCTCAGCCAACAGAGAGCTGCAGGTCCTCACTCCCCCCTCCTCTGGATCCTTCTGCTGCTCCTCCTCCTCCTCCTCCTCCTCCTCCTCCTCCTCTTCCTCTTCCTCAGACCATGTCACCTGACGACAGGTACATCATCACAGCCGACCGTGACGAGAAGATCAGAGTCAGTCACCTCAGGTCTCCGTACAACATCCAGTCCTTCTGCCTAGGCCACCAACAGTGAGTGGCCCTGTGTGTGTGTGTGTGGGTGTGTGTGTGTGTGTGTGTGGGTGTGGGTGGGTGTGTGTGTGTGTGTGTGTGTGAGACCTAACTGTGCTCTGCGGTCCCTCAGGTTCGTGGGTGTGTGTGTGTGTGTGTGTGTGTGTGTGTGTGTGTGTGTGTGTGTGTGTGTGTGTGTGTGTGTGTGTGTGTGTGTGTGTGTGTGTGTGTGTGTGTGTGTGTGTGTGTGTGAGACCTAACTGTGCTCTGCGGTCCCTCAGGTTCGTCAGTGCTCTGCTGGTTCCTCCCTCTCTTCCGCGGCTGCTGCTGTCAGGCTCTGGTGTACGTCTCCACACACACACACACACACACACACACACATGTTTACGTGTTGCTGGTATGATGTGGCTGCAGGACGGGACGTTGCGGCTGTGGGACTTTGAGTCGGGCTCCAGGCTGCAGACCTGGGACCTGACGGAGGCGGAGGAGCTGAAGGTGAGGCTGGTCATGCTGCTGGTCATCGCTCACTCAGGGTGTTGACTTCAGACTAGGAATCATGTCTCACACCTTTATGGGATGTCGATGGGAGAAAAACTGAACGGGAGAGAAAAGTATGAGCTCCAACTGAACGACACATGTATGAACAGCCACATGGTTTTATATTTACATATGCATGCGCACACACACACATGCAGTCGTTTATGGAAGGAAATCAGTTGGAAGACTCCTTTCAGACTCCTTAGATGATCTCAGCATCTGGTCACCTTGTGCAACTTGTCGTTCTGGTGGACCCTATGCTGTTTACTGGGAGCACCCCCAGACAACGTACCAGTATGTCCTCTGCCCTCAGTGTGTACTGGGCCAGAGAAGTTAGGTTCAGGAAAAGCAGCAGAGACCAGGAGGAACAGTGGGAAGCATCCTAACATGACTCCTCCCTCCTGCTTCACCTCCCAGAAACCAGCGGTGTGCCGCATCGCCGGCTCCCCCGATGGCCGACACGTCGCCGTGCAGTGTGACGGGTGAGAGGGAGCACACACACACACACACACACACACACACACACACACACACACACACACACACACACACACACACACACACACACACTCCCCAGTCTTTGAACTGTAACCTAGAATGACCTGAGGAAGAAAGAACAAAAATGCAGGAACTCATTTCTGGCAGACCAACCTGCTGGTCACAGTGTCAGCGTGGGAGGAGTTATCGTGGAACCTGCATCATTCTGGACCGAGACTCGTTCTGCGCCCTAAGGAGAGGAGGTGATGACGGAGCAGCTTCCTGTGGGTTGATTCATCGAAAATACCCAACGAAGCTTCAACTCTGAATGCTCCAGGAAGGCTGAGCAAACCATAATATTCTGTGGTTCTGGTCCCCATCCTCACACACTCACCCTCTGTCACTACAGCTGAGGCCACTGGGGTCGGGCAGGGTCCAGGGCTGGGACTGGGTCCCATAGGAAGTCCAGGCCCAGGTCATGTGACCCTCTGCTGCTTCTGTCCTCAGAGAGTCCATGCTGCGGCTCTTCTCCGTGGAGCCGCAGACGGAGCAGAAGCTGCAGAGGCAGCGCGGCCTCTCTCTGCCACGCTGCCCCCTGGATGTGACCTTCGACCCCCGGGGACACCTGTGGGTGCTGACGGACTCCAGCGACCAGCCGCTGCTCATCTACACAGAGCACAAAGACTCCTGGGAGGTGAGAGCCCCGACACACCTGCTGCAGAGGCTGCAGAGCCTCAGAGGAGCCGCTCCAGGGCTCCACTCCACTGACTGGTTGTGTTTCATGCCTCAGATCAGCTTCTGTTAGTGCGGCTCTATGTCCCATCAGTCACACTGAACATGCTCTACATGAGCCGTTCTATGGAGAGGGAGGGCAGGATAACAGAGTAGAACATGGATCAAACCAGAGAAGATGAAGATCAAGCCAGTCTGAAGGGCCCAGTCTGAGAGGAGCTCCATCACTCATTCACTGCCCCTCCACTGGACCTGAACAGATGTCACAGTCCAGAGGTTCTGGTGATGGATGGATTGATTGATGGATGATGCTGATAGATCAGTAGATAAATGAATACTGTTTTATTTATCTTTGTTTACGTCTCATGATGTCACCTCTGTTATAGTTGCTCTGTATGTATCACCTATTGATCACTAGTCAGTAGTTGATTCTTTCACTAGTTCGTGGTCGACTGGTTAGTTGTTGCAGCTGATGATCACATGACTAACATGCAGAGGTGACAGATGTTCTGATCCTGCTTCTAGTTGGACATGGAGAATCCAGAACTGCTCAGCGTGGCCGAGGCCCTGAGAGCTCACTGGGAGCCCCAGCAGGGTGAGACACACACACACACACACACACACACACACACACACACACACACACACACACACACACACACACACACACACACACACACACACACACACACACACACACTTGCTCCCTCTCACTCTCTGACTCTCTCCACCTCCTCAGGGCCCTGCAGCCGCTTCGAGCACCTGCAGAAGGTGACCTTTGACAACGTGGGGCTCTACCTGCAGAAGAAGCAGCAGCGTGTGGAGCAGCAGCAGCAGAAGAGGACGAGGACGCAGGAGACCAACGGCAGCAAGAGGACGAGGAGCGAGACGCCTGCAGCCCAGCCTCTGGACCCCCCGCAGCCTCCCTCCCCTTCACATGTGGGATGAAGGCCAGCAGAGGTTCAGGGGCGATCTTTTGTTATTGGATGATTTAGATTTTTTTAAATAAACCTTGCAAATAATCTGCTTTGTCCTGAAAGTCTGTCCAGTCACTCTGCAGCTGCTGCCCCCCAGTCCTGTTTGACTGACCCTCTGATCCTCACCAGTTAAACCAGTCTGACTCTACCTAACACGGTGAACCGCAGGTGTTTGACATGTGGACCGAGCTTCAGTCAGACTGAGACGTGAAAAGTTGACAAGTCCGTTTGGGGAAAACGAAGGCCCCAAAGAAGTCTCAAAGTCAGAATCAGGATGTTCCGAGGTATTAAATGTTGTAGTTCCAACTGTAGTCCGTCTGATATGAACCAGTCTGACTGGTAACCAGTCTGTAACCAGTCTGGAGTGTTCCTGGAGAACCACTGAGTCAGAGTCCCTGGTAGTGACCAGGTTTATTTTAATAACTTTACCTTTGGTTTCATTGGTTCTGTGGAGCTTGGTTCCTGCAGCTGATCTGAGGTCTGTGCTCTGGTTGAGTCTGTAGGTTTGTTAGATTTAACTATGACTGTCTTATGGATGATTTTATAGGTAACATGCTGCTACAAAGAACAATTGCACAGGACTTTATAATTAAAGTAATTCTTTTATTTTTATAGCAAAGAACAAAATTCACTAGAAATCTGTACAATCTGTAAAAAACAACAGGTCACATAAAAAGCCCACGTGGCCGTATCTAAACACTGTTCCTGAAGTGACGAGCTCTGGCTGAGCAGCAGCAGCGGCCGGCGGCGCAGTGCTCCCTCCAGGCCTGAGGGGGCGCCACAGCCTCCAGTCCTCACTCCACACTGCTGCAGGAACACAGAGGAGCAGATTCAGACCTTCACCACTCTGAGCTCACAGCTGTGTCAGTCATTTCATGATAATCTATTATAGCAGCACAGAGACCCTGTGATATTTTGTGAACGTTCATGGGGACTTTTATTTTGAAAGGCTGGTGCACTGTGTGCAATGGGATGGAGATTCTCTTCTTACCTTCTCACACCCATTACTTCTTCTTCCCTCCCATGGTCAAGTTCTCACTCTTCTTCTTCTGCACCTGTAGGACACAGGAGCAGCTGTCAGTCACAGGCGCCACAGTGCATAAACAAACAAACAAACAAACAAACAAACAAACAAGCAAACGCAGCCGACCTCATTCATGGCATCGTCGATCTGTTTGAGCTCCTCGTAGCGATCTCTGGACTCCCTGAGAGGCTGAACCATGGCCTCGTCGATCTGAGGGAACAGCTGCACACACACACACACACACACACACACACACACACACAGAGACAGAGACACACACACACAGACACACACAGAGACACACACACAGACACACTCATGTTTCGCTCATTTTGCTCTTACCTGACTGAACCTCACTTATTATATTTATAACTGTTAAAATGTGTCCATGGAAATCACTGTTGTATTTGCATATTTTCCAAATAATGAGCTTTAGACTATAAATGCACATTTATATACATATTTAGATTTAGATATGTCTGCATGTGTGTGTGTGTGTGTTCTTCACCACCACCCTCACCTTCATCACGGTCTCAAACATGGGGATGAGGACGAACTTGATGAAGCCGATCTGAGCCGTGGGCTTCGTCACCTTCTCTCTGTCCATGAACGGAGCGACAGGAAGTCCTTCAGCCTTCTCCCTGTCGCTCTGGTACACACACACACACACACACATTTACTGGCTATTATTTGTTACATTTCATTAAAGACGTATTCTGTTCGATTAGTTTGTTTCCTAATCTAGTCTAGTTTTCTCCTCATTTTCTGCACTATTTGGCACAAGTGCCACAGAAAGAGACATTAAAGCTACAAGCTGTTTTTACAGTCATTAGCATTTATCTATGCATGTTTGTATGCGTTTGTAATTATTTCTGCTCATTTCCACTTTACTCCCATTTGCTTTCCTCCACATCGTGGAGGGTGTGGGCGCTGTGTGGAGGTGGAGCTGCACCTGCATGAAGTACTCCTCCAGCAGACAGTCCACCCAGGGCTCGGCCACCTCCATGGGCCGCACCTCGTTGGAGATGTCGCAGCACTTGATGAGCACCATCTTCAGCTGCTCGGAGCAGAGGGCAGAGGTCATCAGTCTACCTCCCATCATCACTCCATTATCCACCCACCCATCCATCCATCCATCCATCTATTCATCCAGACAGAAACATCCCTGATCCTCCTGGGAGGTTCCCTTCCAGAAGTTCACTTCCATCCATCGATTCACCCATCCATCCTTACATCATCTGTCTGTCCATCTATCCATCTATCCATTCATCTGTTCATCCATCCATCCATAATCCATCCATGCATGACCAGGCTCCTCACACAGGTGACGTGCTCCTCGTCACTGTAGTCGAAGTTGTCGACCTTCTGTTTGAAGGAGTCCAGGATCTCACCGTGTCGAGCCATGTCAGTGGCCAGGATCAGCGTGATGGTTCCCTGAACACACACACACACACGCACACACACACACATGCGCACACACACACACACGCACGCATGCACGCACACACGCATGCACACACGCACACACACACACACACACAAATTCGTTCTGGTCAAACTAACATTCCATGTAAAATATTTACGACAAAAAACGACCCAAACGAAATTAACTTCAATAATGTGAATGTGAAAACCTGAACTCAGATTCAGGAACGGAAATGAAATTTCCCAACAGGATCCTATGTTGCACAGCTCTGACACACACACACACACACAAACACACACACCTGGCGTATCTGTTTGAAGGCCTCGGGGTCAAAGTTGGAGAAGATGTTACAGTCGGGCTGAGAGAAGATCTGGAAGGCAACAGCACAGTGATGATTCTCCAGAGGAGAGATGTCGTTATAACGAACAGCGAGCTCAGTCCTCGCATTGATCTGATACCTGAGAGAGACAGACAGACAGACAGACAGACAGACAGACAGACAGACAGACAGACAGACAGACAGAGAGATGCATTAATACATGGATACATGGACAGACGACATAGATTAGGTGACAATTTGCTTGAATAAGAACATAGCACTGATGGATGTCCTGTGTGCATGCATGTATGTATGTATGTGTGTGTGTGTGTGTGTGTGTGTGTGTGTGTGTCTTACGTGTTGTTGAACCCAGGATGATCCAGATCGTGACACACAGCAGCCGTCATAAGAATTAATATGTCGACCTGCGTGAACTTCTCCTGGAAAATAAACAAAACAAAACATTTGTGCCAATTAATGAGTCAATTGACACCTGTAACACATCTGTAATACACCTGTAAACACCTGAAACACACCTGTAACACAACTCTAATACAATTGTGACAACCCTGTAATACACCTGTAACACACCTGCAACACACCTGTGATACACCTGTAACATACCTGTAATACACCTGTGATACACCTTAAACACATCTGTAACACACCTATAATACACCTGTAACGCACCTGTAACACACCTGTGATACACCTTTAACACATCTGTAACACACCTATAATACACCTGTAACAACCTATAACACACCTGTAACACATCTGTAACGCACCTATAATACACCTGTAACACATCTGTAACACACCAGTAACACATCAATAACACAACTATAATATACCTGTATAACACCTGTAAAAAACGAATGGGAATGGGAAAAAAATTAACTAAGGCTAGGCTAAGCTAGGCTAGGCTAGGCTAAGCTGGCTAAGTGTTATCCATGACGTTTCTGGGAGACTCACTCCTCCCTCTGCAGCCAGGTGACTCAGAGACCTTTGTCCAACCTGAATATTATTTCCCACAATGCACCAGTGTGGCACTGTCTCTCAGCCAGTACCTGCAGGCTGCAGAGGCAGATCATGCTGTACATCATCTGTGTGACGCAGAAACAGTGCCGGAAGTTGTGGAAGGGGTTGTTCTTGTAGTTGTCATGGATACAGAGCTGCAGAGAGACAGAGAGACGCATCAGGCTGCAGCTGTGTAGCTGCGTAGCTGTAGCTGTGTGGCTGCAGCTGTGTAGCTGTAGCTGTGTAGCTGTGTAGCTGCAGCTGTGTGGCTGTGTACCTGCAGCTGTGTAGCTGTGTAGCTGCAGCTGTGTGGCTGTGTAGCTGTGTGGCTGCAGCTGTGTAGCTGTAGCTGTGTAGCTGTGTAGCTGCAGCTGTGTAGCTGTGTAGCTGCAGCTGTGTAGCTGCAGCTGTGTAGCTGTGTAGCTGCAGCTGTGTAGCTGCAGCTGTGTAGCTGTGTAGCTGTGTAGCTGCAGCTGTGTGGCTGTGCAGCTGCAGCTGTGTAGCTGTGTAGCTGCAGCTGTGTGGCTGTGTAGCTGCAGCTGTGTAGCTGTGTGGCTGCAGATGTGTAGCTGTGTAGCTGCAGCTGTGTAGCTGTGTGGCTGCAGATGTGTGGCTGTGTAGCTGCAGCTGTGTAGCTGTGTAGCTGCAGATGTGTAACTGTAACTGTAGCTGTGTGGCTGCAGATGTGTAACTGCAGATGTGTAGCTGTGTGGCTGGGCTCTCACCAGCCACCTCTTGAGTGTGATGGGGTTGATGTTGAAGTCTTTGACCAGACCCAGGTCGTGGTACATGTGCTCCAGGCAGCTCAGCATCTGCAGAGAGACAACACACCTGCTGGATGCAGCTACAGGAAGCTGTTGTGTGTTAGGAGGAGCTGAACAAACTGAGCGTGAGAAACAAACCCAGATGTGACGTGACACAGTTCCACTCAACACACAACTCATCTGTCAGTCGTATCTCAGCGAGCCAGCTGCTCCTGGCCCTGTCCACCGCTCAGCGCTCAGAAACCAGAAACTAGCAAACACTTTGACTGATCATTACTACTACAATTATACTTGTAATAATTATACTTATTATTGGTGCTATCGTTGTTGTTATTGTGCAATAATAATCCTTAAATCATTCTCTTACTGACTGACACCATGTATCTCTCCTACGTGAAAGTGAAGGTGTTAAACAAGTGTGTGCAGGTGTTGCTATCTGTGGAAAAGTGTTTCAACCAATAAAATGGAAAAAAAGAAACAACGACCTTGAGTGATGTCACAGGAGTCAGCTGACTGGTTATTTACAGCGGGGCCATCAGCTGACTAAAGGATAATTAATCGTTATCTCTCTGACCTTGGAGGAGTCGGCTCTCACCTCGTTCGGCTCCCACTGCCACGCATCGAATGTGGGCAATCTAAGAGCTTCTACTGTCTCCTTAGACAGGTGGTACTACACACACACACACACACAGAGGGCGGGAGGGGGGGGCAGGGGGGAGAGAGGAGGATTGTGGGTGAGATGCGTTCAGGAGCTGCAGGTCTTACCTCGTTGGCCTCCCACAGCCACACGTCGAAGGCGGGCTTTTTGAGGGCGTCTATGGTCTGCTGAGACAGCATGTACTGCAGGTTCCCCACACACACACACACACGCACACACACACGCACACACACACACACACACACACACACACACGCACACACACACACACACACACAGACACTTAGACACTTGCAGCTGCACAGACACACTGACACACAAGTACTTACAGACACACTGTGTCAGTGTGTCTGCACAGACACACTGACACAAAACACACAACTGCAGTTGCACACACACACACACGCAACCATGTCTTCTCTCAGCTGTTTACAGCTTACAACTTTTCAAGCACCTTTCAAGGAGTGAAAATGTTCTGGGTTTTCCAGCAGCTGAGCTTCATGAACGAAGCTTCAACAAAGCTTCATGACTGCTGTGTGAGCACTCACTATTCTCTCCAGGAGTCACTACTGCTGGGAGGTAGCTCTTGTTTGATTTGATCAGTTGTTACAGCCAGTGACCACACAACACTTATTATTGCATGAAGCATTATCATTGTGTAATTCATTATCATTGTGTGGAAGGAGTCAGTGAATCACTCCCTCTACAGACGTGACGCTCCACAGCAGAATTCAACACAACACCTGCAGCATCTTCTCTGACTGGACAACAGTGGGCAGGCTGTGGGCGGGGCTATGTGTGGCTAGTGGGTGGGGCTTACCTTGGGGTAGGAGGGGACGTCCCTGCGAGGCGTCAGCTTCTTGTTGTCTTCCAGGAAGTTACTGAAACAGAGGAGACGTCAGAGCTGCTGCTTCTCCAGTTAACAAAACCAAATCAAGGGGACAAAAACATCTCCAACCATCTCCAACCATCTCCAACCATCTCCAACCATCTCCACTGCTACTGTGTCAGTGTCAGTGTTTCTTAAATCATGATAAACTGCATCATATTTGAGGAAGCAGTTTTGTCTCGGGTGATATGTTCTCTGTTCACTGCCCCTAAACCCCCTAATCCCTGTTAAATAAATAAATACATAAATACATACATACATACATACATACATACATACATACATACGTACATACATACATACATACATACATACATACATACATACATACATACATACATAAATACATACATACGTACATACATACATACATACATACATACATACATACATACATACATAAATACATAAATACATACATACATACATACATACATACATACATACATACATACATACATAAAAAATAAATAAATAAAAGCGTTGTTTTTCGAGTTTCAGTCCAGACCCTGATTCACATCCACAGCTACGTGGCGGGAATAACAAGTTTTTACGGTCCTTACGTCGTTTTACATTAGTTCTGATGACATCACAGCCCTCCCATCGTTCAGCCAATCACACGTGGCCTCCCTCAGGTGTTGCCCAGAGTTTGTTTTTATTGATTCGATTGATCGACACCTCAGCTGATCGGCCTCTGAGAGGTTCCACACTCACTTGTTGTTTCTGGACGCCATCTCCTCACGCAGCTTCTTGATGTCGTTACGACACTTCTCGATCTCCACCACCTTCATCCCCTCCACTGGACACACACACACACACACACACACACACACACACACACACACACACACACACACAGTGAAAACAATGACAACAATCATAAATAATGTTTGGACAAAAGCCTCACTGAAATGTTGCATAATAAAAACCATCAGGTGAATGTGCTCCAAGTGGCTGCACTTGTGCTGAGGAATGTTCTTCATCCCATCATGACTCCTCCTGCTCCTAACTCCTCCCCCCTCCTCCTCCTCCTCTTCGCTCCTCATTCCCTTCCTCCTGGTTGATCTCATCGATCAATTGACTGCGTTGCAAAATAAGAGAGGGAAACAGAGGAGAGGAGATCATCCTCAGAACTAATCCTTCTGTTTCTGGGATTCAAACCAGCTGTGAAGTGCTCCCACTGAGCCACCGTACAACCACAACCGGTTCAAATGTTCTGAAGTTCTTCTACTGCTTCTCCCTTCTCTCTGAGTCTGTTCACACACCTTTTCCGAGGTCTAATTCAAGCACCATCCAAGGACGCTGTCCCATCCTCTCCAGCACCTCAGGTTACATAACCGCTCTGTGACAACAGCACAGGCGAGTTCAGAGAAGCATCCAGAGCTCCGCCTCCTGCAGACCCAGCAGATTCCACTTTTTACCTTGAAAACACTGAATCTGCCTGACCATGTCACAACATCAACTTTCAAGGCCTTTCAAGGCCCCGGACTCCTCCTCCACTCCACTGTTTGTTTCATCGATTTGACAGGATGGTCGTCCTCCTCGTTCTGGATGGGGGGGGGGGGGTTCGCCAGCTGCTGCTAACGATGGTCGCCATGGTGACGCCTGGAGAGATGTGTGTGGGTGCTGCGACGCCTGTTGCCCTGGCAACCAGGTATCCAGGCACTGGGTGCACTTGTGTTGAGTGTGTGTGTCAGAGTAAGCGCGATCGACACACACACACACACACACACACATACACACACACATACACACACATACACACACACACACACATGGTAAGAGTGTGCAGTCTGGGCAGAGGCCTGACACGTTCCCTTCAGGGCCTCAGGTAAAAGCAGGATCACCGTCTGATCCCAGCTGCTACTCCACTTCCTGTTTGCTGAAGAGCATCCAGGAAGTCGCTACGGCAACCGAGGCAAAGCAAACAGGGCGTGAGTGTGTTGTCATGGCGACTGACAGGGTCGAGGAGGAGCGGCCACATCCCCAGTCGCACGTGAAACACATGTTCTCCTGCTGTGTAGCAACACTACAGCTGCTCCTCACATCTTCCTCACACATCTCCACCAACCCAGTCCGATCACAAAGTCTTCATCAGGCCACTGCTCAGGTCTGCATTCACACTGCAGACATACAAATGTTTATTTTCTGTCTTCTGATCAGTTCTACTTTCACCTTCACAGCAGAATAAACACGTCAGGCCTGCAGTTCTTTCACCCAGTGATAGTGAACTTTAACCATGAGAAAGCGTGAGAGTGAGAGTGTGTGTGTGTGTGTGTGTGTGTGTGTGTGTGTGTGTGTGTGTGTGTGTGTGTAAAGCGTTGCGTTACATATTTCCTGGAGGTGAACGACTCTGCCTGGAATGTATTTGTCACTTCTGTTCAGGGGTTAAATGTGTGACACCGCTAACTGTGTCACAGGTGTGTGTGTGTGTGTGTGTGTGTGAGTGTGTGTGTGTGCAATAACAGAGTTTATTATTAATTGATCTGACAAAAATTGATTTGTCAATAGAATGGAAGAACTTGCAATGAAAGGAAGAATTTTTATTTCCATTGATTAGTAAAACAGTGTCAGTGAACTTTAAACATGCATGTGTGTGTGTGTGAGTGTGTGTGTGTGTGTGTGTGTGTTTGGACACTGCAGACACTCTCTGGATTGTAAAACGATCTGATTAAATGTTCCGGAGTGATGGTGGTGGGACCGTGGTATCAAAGCGCTCTACTTTACAGCTTCCTTTGATCTGCCAACAGCAGATAACAGCAGAGCTGCTGGTGGCAGGTCCCTCTCTGACCTGCAGACCTACCACCCTTCACTCTGCTGCTACACTCACACATGAACCTCTGAAACCAGGAGGCATCTTAAACAGGACAGGAAGCACCTGACCTACGTGACCTGACGTAGGGGTCACATGACCAGGTCCCTTCAGACCAGATGGACAGAGGAGGAGACTCAACTGTTTCTACATCTGATTCAAAGATCTAAGAAAACTATGTTCTGGACGTCCATCTTCCTCAGAGTGGAGGACCAGGACCACATGGTACCAGGGTTATTATGGGATGGAGCAGGACCACATGGTACCAGGGTTATTATGGGATGGAGCAGGACCACATGGTACCAGGGTTATTATGGGATGGAGCAGGACCACATGGTACCAGGGTTATTATGGGATGGAGCAGGACCACATGGTACCAGGGTTATTATGGGATGGACCAGGACCACATGGTACCAGGGTTATTATGGGATGGAGCAGGACCACATGGTACCAGGGTTATTATGGGATGGAGCAGGAACAGCTGCAGCAGCAGCTGGACTTTAAGAAGCTGTGATAGAAACAGAAGAACAGACTCACGCTCCACTCTCTTCTCCAACATGGCGAGACGGTTTGTGACCTCGGTCTTCAGCTCGTTGATCTTGAACGCCCTGCAGAGAGAGAGGAGAGAGAGAGCGTCACACACACACACACACACACACACACCCTGGTCTGCAGCAGGTGTGTGCTTACCTCAGATGTAACCCAGATAAAGGTGAAGTTCTCAACATGGCCACCGTGACCTTTGACCTGCAGCTCTGCTCTATTGTCAGTTTATTACACAACTCCCTCTGGAGAAAACAAGGACGGCACTGGGACTGGAGCTAACAACTAATCGGTTCAACGACAATGAATTGGCTGATATAACAATATGAGTCAATATTAGTTGACTTAGTTGACTTTGTGATCTCAGCTTCAGGATTTTCTGGTTCCTTTCGTCCTGGATGACAGATCAAACTGCCTGTTGACGGTCGTTCAGAGAGCTGACCCAGGCAGCTATGTCAGGAGTGAGCAGGAGTGAGCAGGAGTAAGTAGGAGTGAACAGCTATGTCAGGAGTGAGCAGGAGTGAGCAGGAGTAAGTAGGAGTGAACAGCTATGTCAGGAGTGAGCAGGAGTGAGCATGAGAGAGCAGCTATGTCAGGTGTGAGCAGGAGTGAGCAGGAGTGAGCAGGAGTGAGCAGCTGTGTCAGGTGTGAGCAGGAGTGAGCAAGAGTGAGCAGGAGTGAGCATGAGAGAGCAGCTATGTCAGGTGTGAGCAGGAGTGAGCAGCTATGTCAGGAGTGAGCAGGAGTGAGCAGGAGTGAGCAGGAGTGAGCAGCTGTGTCAGGTGTGAGCAGGAGTGAGCAGGAGTGAGCAGGAGTAAGCAGCTGTGTCAGGTGTGAGCAGGAGTGAGCAGGAGTGAGCAGGAGTGAGCAGCTGTGTCAGGTGTGAGCAGGAGTGAGCGGGAGTGAGCAGCTGTGTCAGGTGTGAGCAGGAGTGAGCGGGAGTGAGCAGGTTATTTCTGATCGCTCGCTGAAACATTGCGACTGTTTTTCAGAGAGCGTGATGCCACACAGCTCGTTTCTTTGACTGTTCTAGGCTTTTACAGCAACATGTCGAGGTGAGGCTGCAGCTGCATCTCTGTCTGTGCACCTCCTCGTCGCAGAGCAAACTCACTTCAAGCACCAGAGCTACACTTCAAGGACTTCTCAAACCCTCAAGACATGAAAAGACCAACATTTTCAAGGATTTCAAGCACCAGTGCACGCAAAGCGTCTTCTTCTATTTTTGCTTCAGAACATTTTACTCTGGTTGTACTTTAACTTGCTGGGTTGGAGTTCTACCTTTCTACCTACACCTCACACACACACACACACACACACACACACACACACAGTGTGTCAGTTTCAGATACTTACCTTGAAAACTGCTCGGCGACCTGCGTCAGCACATTCTGGAAGAGTTCCTCTTTATCTGCAGAGACACAGCAGATGTGTTACATATTCAGCTCACACACACACACACGCACACACACAATCATATGTACTCACACTGTGGAAAAGGCTTCATCAGAAGTAAAACGAAAAATCTTTTGCATCTACCGCCCTGATACACACACACACTGACACACACGCACACACACAGTTGCAACAGACACACGCATGTACAGGTGTGGAGGGTGTGTGAGCCAGTCAGAGCGTCAGGTGTTTGTGTCCCCGTCCTCACACAGACAGCAGAGCTGCAGCTGACACACAGGTGTTAACAAGCTGCTTGTGGATCCTCCCTGCACACACACACACACACACACACACACACACACACACACACACACACACATAGGCAGTGCTGCAATTGGCTGGCAGCTCTGCCATCACGGGTAAAGTTCAACCCTGCAGTCATTAAAGTCAGAGCTACAGGAAACTGTTAGGAGAGAAAACAAAGGAAGGAGGTGAAGAAGAGAAGAAGAGAAAAAGGGAGGAAGAGAGGAAAAGTCTTTGCTCTCAGTGTCACTCACATTCCTCTGTTCACGCAGGGTCAGAGGTTAAAATTCCTCTGTGATTAATTAAACTGCTATCGTCACATACCTGGAGGAAGTACTCTGTGTACTGTGTGTGTACTGCTGTGACCAAAGCCAGAAAGACCACAGATCATGTGAGATGCGTGTACAATGTGTGTGTGTGTGTGTGTGTGTGTGTGTGTGTGTGTGTGTACGACTCTGACTTGTTGGAGGAGTTCATGGCTGATCTGAAGTTTAGTGTCCATAAAAACTCTCCTGATGTTAAACTGTTTTTACGAGTGTTTACCTCAAAGAGATGTGTGTGTGTGAGTGTGTGCGTGTGTGTGTATGTGTGTATATGTGTGTGTGCATGTGTGTGTGTGAGTGAGTGTGTGTGTGTGTATGTGTGTGTGTGTGAGAATGAGTGAATGAGTGTGTGTTTGTGTGTGAATGAGTGTGTGTTTGTGTGTTTGTGTGTGTGTGTGTGTGTGTGTGTGTGTGTGTGTGTGTGTGTGAGCTCACCCGCCAGCTGACCTCCAGTCATGGGTACGACCCGGTATGGAGATCTAAAGCAAATCAAAGACAAAGGATGGTTTGATGGGCAGGCACCTTGTACTTGTTCTCTACTCTCACACACACAAACAAACACTCTCACACACACACACACGCATTCACAAACACACACACACACACACACACACATTCACATGCACACACACACACACACACACACACTCACTGTTTTTCTCTCAGATGATGTTTGTCAAATAAAAAGAAGCAGATCTTACCTCGAGATAAGATAACAAACACACACACAAACCTATGGAAGTGTCCTCTTTAATCTGTGTGTGTGTGTGTGTGTGTGTGTGCGACAGAGTGTGTGTGTAACCTTAGGACTGGAGTGTGAATGTTGAATCCGTCTCCCAACAGTGACCCTAAACGCATCACCTCTCACCTGTCTCACCTGTCTCACCTGTCTCACCTGTCTCACCTGTCTCACTCCCTCGCACCTGTCATGTGTATTAAGGTCAGCGGCTTTAGTCTCTGATTTTATTGAAAAAAAACAAAAAAAAAACAAGGTGCAGCCTAGTTTTGTGTGTGTGTGTGTGTGTGTGTATGTGTGTGTTCTGTACAGTGTATATAGTCTATACAGTTCTATACACCACACACACGTGCTACACTAACTCATTTACATGCATTTAAAGAGAGTTTCTGTTTTCTGCTGCAGAGTTAGCGCCATGCTCTCTCTCTGCAGGTTGTTCAGTTTATACCAAACTATCTCAGTTTATTGCTCTCGGTATAAACTTGTGCAATGACAGACAGGTTGAAGCTAATCTGATCTCACCCTGTCATTAGAGTCCATCTCTGTGGACAGGAACCTGCAGGTTGGCATGTCTAGTTAAAGCTTAATCTAGATTTAACTATGTCAACATTTAGATTGAACTTAGATAGAGATTTAACATTTAGATTTAAGTTTTAGACTCATGGATGAATTATGGATACAAATAGTGTAGTTCACCTGAACCTCTGTGTCAACAGCAGTAGAAGGAGATAAATGTGAGGCAAGCAGGTCAAATACTTTGCAAATGAATTTTAGAACTTTTTAAAAGGTTTTTAGAGCTGGCGTCAGGACGGAGAAAAATACATTTGCTGTCTTCTCTTTTATTCCTCAGCCAATGACATCATATCATAAGATCATATCAATTCCCAGCCACAACTATGGATATCTGAAGCTCTGGAGAGGGACAGACTCACAGACTCACAGACTCAGACTCAGACTCACAGACTCACAGACTCACAGACTCACAGACTCACAGACTCACAGACTCACAGACTCACAGACTCACAGACTCAGACTCTCAGACTCACAGACTCACAGACTCACAGACTCACAGACTCACAGAATCACAGACTCAGACTCAAACTCACAGACTCAGACTCACAGACTCACAGACTCACAGACTCACAGACTCAGACTCACAGACTCACAGACTCACAGACTCACAGACTCACAGACTCACAGACTCACAGAATCACAGACTCAGACTCAAACTCACAGACTCAGACTCACAGACTCACAGACTCAGACTCAAACTCACAGACTCAGACTCACAGACTCACAGACTCACAGACTCACAGACTCACAGACTCACAGACTCAGACTCACAGACTCACAGGCTCACAGACTCAGATTCACAGTCTCAGACTCAAACTCACAGACTCACAGACTCACAGACTCACAGGCTCACAGACTCACAGACTCACAGACTCACAGACTCAGACTCTAAGACTCACAGACTCACAGACTCACAGACTCACAGACTCACAGACTCACAGACTCAGACTCACAGACTCACAGACTCACAGACTCACAGACTCAGATTCACAGTCTCAGACTCAAACTCACAGACTCACAAACTCAGACTCAGACTCAGACTCAGACTCAGACTCAGACTCAGACTCAGACTCAGACTCACAGACTCACATGCTCAGACTCAGACTCACAGACTCACAGACTCACAGACTCACAGACTCAGACTCACAGTCTTAGACTCACAGACTCAGACTCACAGACTCACATGCTCAGACTCAGACTCACAGACTCACAGACTCACAGACTCAGACTCACAGACTCACAGACTCACAGACTCACAGACTCACAGACTCACAGACTCACAGACTCAGACTCACAGACTCAGACTCACAGTCTTAGACTCACAGACTCACAGACTCAGACTCACAGACTCAGACTCACAGACTCACAGACTCACAGACTCAGACTCACAGTCTTAGACTCACAGACTCAGACTCACAGACTCAGACTCACAGTCTTAGACTCAAACTCACAGACTCAGAGACTCAGACTCAGATTCACAGACTCACTCACAGACTCACAGACTCACAGACTCAGACTCACAGACTCAGACTCACAGTCTTAGACTCACAGACTCACAGACTCAGACTCACAGACTCAGACTCACAGACTCACAGACTCACAGACTCAGACTCACAGTCTTAGACTCACAGACTCACAGACTCAGACTCACAGACTCACAGACTCAGACTCACAGTCTTAGACTCACAGACTCACAGACTCAGACTCACAGTCTTAGACTCACAGACTCACAGACTCACAGACTCAGACTCACAGACTCAG
>CM055202.1:1031315-1093815 GCA_029224185.1 Karalla daura | reverse complement strand
ACACAGTAGCAGGAAGAGGGACGGGAGCAGGAGTAGGAAGACCATAGGAATGGGAATAGGATCAGGATTAGAAATAGGAATTGGAATAGGAATATGAGTAGTGGTGTGAATAGAAATAGGAAAGGGAAGAGAAGTAGGAATAGGAAGAGCAATGGGAACAATATTAAGAGTAGGAACAGGACTAGTAATAGGAGAAGGAACAGGAGTTCCAGAGTAACACCATTTTGTTGCTGGGCCGGAAGCAAGAACCACTGCCCTCAGTGGGAGTGGACGCCTCTTCCAGAGGCAGGAAGCAGTAGAGAGTCTACGGACTCCAAAGGGAGAAGTGATGTCTCAAGCCACCTCTCTTCTCAACATTTTGGCACAAATATGGGAATTTTTCAGACAGATAATCAGGAGATAGTCAACTTTCCAGGCCAGTCACTGTCTGGACAACAATCTGAGAAGAGGGGCGAGAGATATCGGGGGCGGGGTGAGGGTGGCCACGCCCACTGAGGGGGAAGGAGTCATCATTGGAGAGCTTCTCACAGGCCATCTTGGTAGTACATAGAGTATCTTTGGCAGGGATACATCTGAGGCTAGGGGCAGGGCTGTCAGAGACTGGGGGGTGTCTATCCCCCCCTTTTCTTCCTTGCTACTCCGTGAAGCTGCAGCTAGCGCAGCTGCGGATGGACCATGGGGACGGGTAGAGAAGGACTGAGGCTGAGGAGGTCTCACCTGGCTAGTGTGTTCCAGTCTGACCAGTAAAACACTTGTAAAACACCAAAATGTACTGTACAGAGTGAAAAGACAACACAAGTAATGTAGTAATGTAAAGTAAACTATTCCCATGATGCATGGCTAACGTCAGAAAAAGAGCTGGGCGGGCCACAGCTGATCAGCTGGGATAGAAGAGCCAGGGGGCAAGGCCACTCAGGGCCTCAAAGCACATTAAAGAGGATGTGACCCCCCCCCCCCCCCCCCCCCCCCCCACGACTTCTGTGTGTGTGTGTGTGTGTGTCCGTCTGCCCGTGTCACTGAGTGGGTCTGAGTCCGTGGAGCTGCCACCTGCAGCTGAGCTGGAGCCCCCTCCACGCCACCCTGCAGACAGGTTTAGCTGAAGGAAGCCATCAACCCCCCCGCACACACACACACACACACACACACACACACACACACACACACACACACACACACACACACACACACACCCATGATGCTTCAGGGACAGATCCAGACCAGACACGATTTAACTCAATGTTTAATTTTTACAAAAAAAAACAACCTGACACCAAACAAGGCACAGACATGTTTCAAGTACAAGGCCTGACACACACACACACACACACACCAGGTGTGTGTGTCTGTGTGTGTGTGTGTGTGTGTGCATTTTACTCTCACAGGATTTACACCAATAAATTAACAGGATCATAAATACGACACAGACCTAAAAAAAAGGACAAAACACCAACTACTCACCAAACGATTCTTCACCGATTTTACAGGAAAGAACACACACACACACACGCACGCACGCACGCACGCACACACACACACACACACACACACACACACACACACACACACACACACACACAAAATGCAGCTTTGATGCCTTCCCTTCAGGCAAAAAAAGAAATACCACAAAAACAGGAAGAACTCACTGGACTTTCAAAATAAGAGGCCTCTTATTTAAATTACAATAATCTCTTTGGTTCAGTAAAGGCAAACGTGTTGTAGTGGTTACACACACTCACACACACACACACACACACACACAGAGAGGTCTATCCCTCGATCAGTTGATCAATCACTTTGGTCGTTACAAATGTCTTGCTGTGAAGAAGCGGCTGCAGTCGGAGGATTCTCCAGATCTCCTGAAACCGTTGACTGACTGACTGACGAGCCGTCGCTCCTCTCTCCAGGAGTCACTTCACTTCTCCACACATGATTTTAGCTTCACGTCCATCTCCTGATGGAGCGGTCGCCATGGCAACCACAGACACAGGTCGAGCTGCTCCGGTCAGAGCGCAGGTCAGAGGTCGAGAACCACACACACACACACACACACACACACACACAAGAGGTGTGCAGACTCCACAGGGATTGATGCACTGAGGGCAGGAGGTGCACTGGGTCGGAGGAGCTGAAGGTCTGGGAAAACTGCTGCACCTCCTCAGTGCTCCTTCAACCTGCTCAGCAGACACACAGGAGGAGCAGGGAGAGGAAGAGGAGAGGAAAGAAGGAGGAGCAGGAGGAGGATCATAATCAGAAAAACTTTGCCACTGTTGTTGGTAGAACAACAGAATCCATTTAAACACACACTTACTCCACAGCTGAGATGGGACGAGACTTGTTGGACGTCAACTCCTTCATCACAAGTCGTAGCAGGAGCTACACACACACACACACACACACACACACATAAACACACACACACAAACAAGTTCATTTTAGCTTTCAGACTTAAAATAAAGACAGTAAAATCACTCTTCCCTTCCTTTTTCTCCTCATCTGATTTGTGGTTTGGAGCTGATGTGGCCCTGAAGCCTCTGCTCTGGGTTCTAAACGGAACCATGCGTGCCAGTTGTCCACCCACACCAAGTCACCTGAATAACCGTGAACAGACAGAATAAAGGAGAGTGGCATGAGAGACACTGACCAGCAGAGCCAGGAAGTCTGCCGTCATCAGCATGTAGAAGACCTGATCCCACCCGCCTGCAGAGAGCAGGCCGGCCAGCAGGGGGCCCAGAGCGGCACCTGCACACACACACACACACACAGGGGTGAGTTGAGAGGCTGGGGGCGGGGCAGGGGGCGGGGCTGGGGGCGGGGCAGGGGGCGGGGGCTGGGCTGACCTACGGAGCCGGTGCCGTCGATGATGGCGGTGACGGTGGACAGGGCGCGGGCGTTTCCCTTCAGGCTCTTGTGGGTGCCCTGGGGTCAGAGGTCACATCGTCACTCCAGCATGAGGAATGTTATGCAGGGAAACTACTCAAGGTATTTCAAGGTAACACTTTTACACTATAACAATGATCATGTTACTACAGGATATAGTTTCCATTAGAGCGTTCCATCATAGCCACTGATCAATAACTGATCGATGACTCAGCAGGTCTCAGGCCGAACTGAACTCTCCACGTTCACACTGTCACGTTAGAACACGGAAACACGGTAATAACGTGATCGGTTCCCGTTGCTCAGTAAAAAACAGTCCCTCTATCTTCACGTGTTTCGTGTAATCCTGGAGCGAGTGATGAGGCTTTACCAGGTCAGCAGACACGGCCGTGGTGATGAGGGCGTAGGGGCCGTTAACCAGGCCCCCACACACCAGCAGCATCCCTGCAGGGCACACACACACACACACACACACACACACACACACACACCCACACACACACACACACACACACACACACACACACACACACACACACTTAGAGGTAGAAACAGCTGAGTCTCCTCCTCTGTCCATCTGGTCAGAAGGGAGTGCTCATGAGACCTCTACGTCAGGTCATGTGACCTCTACACCAGGTCACGCTACCCCTACGTCAGGTCCCTCTACGTCAGGTGACCCCTACGTCAGGTCATCTGACCTCTACGTCAGGTGACCCCTACGTCAGGTCATCTGACCTCTACGTAAGGTGACCCCTACGTCAGGTCATCTGACCTCTACGTCAGGTGACCCCTACGTCAGGTCCTGTGACCCCTACATCTGGAGGACCAGCTTAGGAGAGGAGCTGTGTCTCAGAGACAGTCCAACAATGAGACAGAGGCCTGGTTCCGGGTATGTGACTGAATTCCACTTCCTTTGATCCTAGAGCTGCGTGCTGATTGGCTGAGAGCAAACTTACCGATGGTGGGGCCCAAACCGAACTCACTGATCATGGAGAAACCGTAGAGCTGCAGGATGGAGAGGATAGTCAGGACACACACACACAAACACTTCATCTATCTAACTCTCCATCTTATGATGCTAATGCTAATGCTAACTCAAGTGTACAAGATGAGGTGCAGCTGCTTTACCTGATGTAACTTGTCTGTTTGATATGTGAAGGTGTCCAGGAGTAAAGGCCATTTCATTTCTAAGACATACCATTGAATAATCAATATTCAATCTAATAACCAATAGCTGCAGCCCTAATCCATCCATCATCTATCTATCTAACCAGGTGGTTCTAATGGTGTGCTGCAACTGTGGTTCCTAAGACCCAGTATGAACACACGGAACCAAGGCTCTAGACCAGAACAAGGACTAGGTCCGGGACTAGGACTAGGACCAGAACCAGAGCTGGGACCAGAGCGAGGACCAGTACCAGTACCAGTACCAGTACCAGGACTGGGACTGTAGGTCTTACACAGCAGGAGGCGCCAGAGGGTAACAATGACCAGGGTAACTGAGGGAAGAGAGTGAGAGTGTGTGTGTGTGTGTGTGTGTGTGTGTGTGTGTGTGTGTGTGTGTGTGTGTGTGTGTGTGTGTGTTCCTAAGACTCACTGTGGGAGCAGCCAGCAGCAACATGACAGCACAGGTGGTGGCTCTCTTCCCCAGTTTATCAGAGATCACACCTGCCAGGACCCCCCCTGTACACACACACACACACACACAATGACAAACAGATCATCTTTCATCTCACTGCCAGTGAAGGTGTGGAGAAAGATATCTCAGTCAGTCAGACAGACACACACACACACACACACACACACTTAAAATAAAGGTAAATGAACAAAAGGACTTACCCACTATTCCTCCCACATCAAACAAGGTGGACAGATCACCAGCTTTCTTGGCATCTAGGTGAGCTGAGACACACACACACACACACACACACACACACACACACACACACACACACACACACACACACACACACACACACACACAGTCTCATTATGACCGGATGAAGCAGGTGGAGGCAGCAGCTCCAGGTTGTGTTTCATTCATGTCTCAGTTCAGCTTCTTCACTCTCACAGAGGAACAGACATGGACCTGAGTCCAGTCCAGCTCAATCATCTGAACATCTCCCAGCTCTCCGCTGGAGATAGCAGCGTGTCTTCCAGCATGTGTCCCTGGTCCTCACCTGCCTTGGTGATGTAGAGTGGCAGCCAGAACAGGAAGGTGTAGCTGACCAGTTTAGCAAACAGCAGACACAGAGAGAACTCCACCACTCCCTGCAGGGAAGAACACCACCACACCCATTACAGACAAACACTCTCCCTCATCGATGTGTGTCGGACACATCTCACACATTCTGTGTGTGTGTGTGTGTGTGGGGGGGGGGGGGGGGGGGGGGGGACTGACTGGAATGCGCAGGGCTCCCATGAAGCTGATGGGCGACGGCTCCGCCTCTCTCCTCACCACGACCACCGGCTGCACAGGGACACACACGCTGTCCTGGGACAGCAGCAGCTCTGTGTCGTAGCTCTGGAGGACACACACACACACACACACACACACACACACACACACACACACACACACAGAGTCATGGGAGCAGAGCTGAGCTCGGAGCAGAGGAAACATGACTGAGATCCAGAGGAATTTCATCCCGACGGCACTGTTTCATTCTGGACCAAAAACCCTGGATCAGCCCGGACCAGCCGGGACCAGCCGGGACCAGCCGGGACCAGCAGGGACAAGCCTGGACCAGCCCGGACCAGCCCAAACCAGCCGGGACCAGCCCAGACCAGCCCAGACCAGCCCGGACCAGCCCGGACCAGCCAGGACCAGCCCGGACCAGCCCGAACCAGCCCAGACCAGCCCAGACCAGCCCAGACCAGCCCGGACCAGCCCGGACCAGCCCAGACCAGCCCAGACCAGCCGGGACCAGCCCAGACCAACCCAGACCAGCCCGGACCAGCCCAGACCAGCCCGGACCAGCCAGGACCAGCCCGGACCAGCCTGGACCAGCCCGGATCAGCTCAGATCAGCCCAGACCAGCCAGGACCAGCACGGACCAGCACGGACCAGCAGGGACCAGCCCGGACCAGCAGGGACCAGCCCGGATCAGCTCAGATCAGCCAAGAGCAGCCCGGACATCCTGACCCAGCCTGGACCAGTCCGGACCAGCCTGGACCAGTCCGGACCAGTCCGGACCAGTCCGGATCAGCGTTCAGAGAAGAGTCCAAATGTCCCGCCTCCGCCTGGATCACCAGTTGGAATTTGAATTGGAATGACAGGGAGAGGGATTCCAGACCAGGAAGAACAGATAGAAGAGTTTTGTGCGGTGAAATTTTATGGAAGTTCAATATTTGAATTGAAATTCCACTTCCCATTCACTGCCTCAATTCAAAGTTCAACTCAAATCAAGATTGGAGGCCTGAGGCTGGAACCACAACTGTGTGTGTGTGTGGCAGCAGAGGGGGACACTCGGAGTCTGGAAGTTTCCAGTGAGATCTGAGGTCTGGAGACTGACCTTCCTGGAGTAAACAGAGCCCTGGTGAGAGGACAACACACGTTACCAGCTGCACAGTGATCACAGACGACGTTCCAGGTCACATGACCCAACGTAGGGGTCACATGACCAGTTCCCTTCAGACCAGATGGACAGAGGAGGAGACTCAACTGTTTCTACATCTGATTCAAAGATCTAAGAAAACTATGTTCTGGACGTCCATCTTCCTCAGAGTGGAGGACCAGGACCACATGGTACCAGGGTTATTATGGGATGGAGCAGGACCACATGGTACCAGGGTTACTATGGGATGGAGCAGGACCACATGGTACCAGGGTTATTATGGGATGGAGCAGGACCACATGGTACCAGGGTTATTATGGGATGGAGCAGGACCACATGGTACCAGGGTTATTATGGGATGGAGCAGGACCACATGGTACCAGGGTTATTATGGAGCAGGACCACTCTATCTGCAGCAGCAGCTGGACTGATTCCAGTCTGTCAGAGCCTGCCCAGCCTAACCCAGCCTGCTCCCATCTCCTCCTCACCCAGCCTGCTCCCATCTCCTCCTCACCCAGTCTGCTCCCATCTCCTCCTCACCCAGTCTGCTCCCATCTCCTCCTCACCCAGCCTGCTCCCATCTCCTCCTCACCCAGCCTGCTCCCATCTCCTCCTCACCCAGCCTGTTCTTCCCCACTCTGCTCCCAGACGTTCTGGGAAGACGTCCAGAGCCACGCTCTGAGCTGCACCCAAACAAAGATCTGAACCAGGTGTCACAAATCAAACTGCAGCAGGTCTCACACACACACACACACACACACACACACACACACACACACACACACACACACACACCTGTTTCTTGTTGTCTTTGTACTGCAGATAAAGCTCAGTGTGTCCATTCACACCGTTCCAAGTCTTGGCAGGAACCTGAAGAAGGAACCGGAGGAGAAGAGGAATCATTGCATTCAGTTTGCAGACACACACACACACACACACACACACACACACACACACACACACACACACACACACACACACACACACACACACACACACACACTGGGAGCCTGGAGGTGAGAGTGAGAGCAGTACTCACAGCGGAGCTTGGAGAGCCAGGGGCAGCGTGGATGCTCTTCAGGTCGTTGGGGTCTGAGGAGGAACAGGAGGAACACGCTCAACACCTTCCAGGACTGAGTCACATTCTGTTTGTCACAGCACAGCCCCTGGTCCAGACACAGCTCCTCTGCAGTCCCCTGCCAGCTGTGTAGAAGGTGTCTCCATGTCTGACCACGGGACTACGCTCTCACTGCAGGTCTGGATGCTGAGATCCCAGGTTTTATTTGCCTGGCTGCTCAGGTTATTAGTGGAGCATGTGCAGAAGATCAGACCAACGTGACTAAGGTCTACCTGAGTTAGAGCAACTTCACCAGACTGAACACAACTTTACGTAACTTCACAAGACTCAACATGACTTTGCACAATCCAAGTCTACCCAACTAGACATGACTCAACACACCAGTGTCTCTTTATGTGACTGAAGGCGACCCGACTGGACTTTTCAACATTACTCAGCGTGACCCAGCATGTCTTAATGCAGAGTTCTGTGACTTTATGGGACTTTACATCCAGTCAGTGTAAAGCGTGTCTCCATGTCTGCCTCAGCCTGAGGCTGGACGCCTCCACATGTCTCACTGAAGCTCTGCTGCAGCTGGACATGCTGGACAGTGAGTCCAGTGAAGATCAGAACAGTGTGAGCTCCAGACCGGCAGGACGCTGTACTCACGCTCGATGAGGAACAGGAAGCAGACGACGCCCATGGCTGCGATGATGAGTCCGGGTACGATGAAGGACAGGCCCCAGTTGGAGGAGACCCAGTAGCCGGCGATCAGCGAGCCCAGGATGTTTCCCACCGAGGTGTGAGAGTTCCACAGCCCCATGATGAGCCCGCGCCTGGCAGGAGCACACATGGTTCAGGTCCACAGAAAGACCTGTCTGCTCTACAACCCTGTCCTCTGATTGGCTGTCTGTCCTGCCACTCACAGGAATGATCACATGGGTGACAGCACAGATTCTCAGCTTGTTCTCCGATAATATATATACGCAAAAACTAAACAAAAATATAAATTAGAACAACTATGAGTGAGTGAGTGAGTGAGTGAGGTCTACTATCTGAGTTTAGATGAATCTACGTGAGTTTGTGACCCCATATGACTGTGTGGGAGTCTGTGTGACTCTACAGTACACACACATCCAGCCTTGCACAGTGGACAGTCAGATACCAATACTTGAAATGGTTTCAGGAGACTTCATGTTCCTCCTAACCAACGTAGCTGATCAGATCTGACCAGACGTCTGACCTGATCCAGCGTCTCTCCCTGGCCAGGACCTGAGGCTGTGGAGCAGGAGGACAGCTCACCTTCCCTTCCCAAACCAGTTGCTGATGCAGGTGACCACACTGGGCCAGCCGCTGGTCTGCACCAGGCCGTTGGCCACCTGGAAGGAAGCACAGCAGCACAGGTGAGAGGGCGTGGGTGTGCTGCGGGAGCCCCGCTGGACCTCCTCACCTGACCCTGACCCTCACCTGGACGGAGACGTAGAAGGCCAGGCTGTGCACGTTGTACACGTAGCCCAGGCCGAACAGGCAGGTGAACAGGCCGCTGCTCAGCATCCCTGCCGTCAGGTACAGGCGGATGGGCAGCCGCTCGCCGATGATGCCGCTGCACGCACACACACACACACACACACACACACACACACACACACACACACACATACACATACACATACACATACACATACACATACACATACACATACACATACACATACACATACACATACACATACACATACACATACACATACACACACACACACACACACACACACACACACACACACACACACACACACACACACACACACACACACACACACACACACACACACACACTTTGTTGTTTTGACTTCTTAACTAATCTCAAGCTGCTTTCACACAGAGCGGCCTGGAGGTGGGTGGTTGGGTCCCAGCTCCAAGCAGCTGCTGCAGGTCCCGGACCGGCTGCAGGTCCCGGACCGGCTGCAGGTCCCGGACCCGCTGCAGGTCCCGGACCGGCTGCAGGTCCCGGACCCGCTGCAGGTCCCGGACCCGCTGCAGGTCCCGGACAGGCTGCAGGTCCCGGACCCGCTGCAGGTCCCGGACCCGCTCTGCCTCTGATGCTGTCCTCAGCCAGGATGTGTGTGACGCTGGCTTGTGCGAGATTTCAAATTCAGCTGAGAATTCCTACCAAATTTCAACTGAATTCCATGGATTTGAATTGATATTGAGATTGCAAGCAGGAAGTAGAATTGCAATGCAAATTGAAGGAAGCAGAATTCAAAATGTGGCTAAAGCTAAAGCTAACGCTAACACTTGTGCTTAAGCCAGTACGAGCCAGTCAGCTGTCCATCTGTGAGGCGTGTGAGGCTCTGAGTTCTGGCTCTGTGGAGTCTCTGCTATCGGCTGATGCAGTAGTCAGGATTTCTACTCGAGAGACGTCTGATTATTTTGATGAGTGTGAGGAACAGCTGTGATGTTGCATCACCTCTGCTCACTACTGGATCTAGACTACTCAGAGTTATGGGTTTGGACGGCGCTGAGGATGTGAACAGACCTGAGGTACATTCCCACGGCGTAGGCACAGAGGAAGGAGTAGTCCATGGCCCCCAGCAGCTGCTTGTAGTTCTGTTTGTCTGGGGACAGAGAGCAGCTGCTGAGAGGCTCTGCCAGAGCAGAACACACCAGTGTCCATCACAGCCACCTGACATTCACCCTGGTTACAAACAGTCAAACTGCCACTTAAAGGATTAAAATCTTGAAAATGATTGAAAGCCTGGTTGTTTCAAGCAATGTCGTTACATGAATGTAACTATAATAGCGACGTGTAATGATTCAGAGGGAATCGTTTGTGCTTGAACATCTTTGTCCACAAGGAGGATTAAACTGGGTTAAACTTGACACATAATATCTTTTGGTTCGTTTTCAAGAAATAAAGTCAGAATTCCCTGGAATGTGTTTCCTGTCCAGGAGCTTCCTGACTGTCAACATAGTAATACAGAGTTGTTCTTGAAGTTCCACATCTTCTCAGGTTGTACCGACCGAACGGCTTCCAGCTGCAGTCTGTGTCAGTGTGCAGCGAGGGGAGGGGCGGAGCCTGGCCGCCGCCGCCGGACGCCACCGTGGTCGACTCGCTCAGCGACGAGCAGTTCTTATGGAGCTCACTCTGCAGACAGACACACAGACAGGGTCAGCTGAGGGACCCCACAAACAAGACAACATCTGTGGTCAGAGGAAACCAGGACTGGTCTGTTCAGGGAGGGGGAAACGTCTCTGGTTCCTCCTCAGGTTCCTCCTCAGTCTCTGGTTCCTCCTCAGGTTCCTCCTCAGTCTCTGGTTCCTCCTCAGTCTCTGGTTCCTCCTCAGTCTCTGGTTCCTCCTCAGTCTCTGGTTCCTCCTCAGGTTCCTCCTCAGTCTCTGGTTCCTCCTCAGTCTCTGGTTCCTCCTCAGGTTCCTCCTCAGTCTCTGGTTCCTCCTCAGTCTCTGGTTCCTTCTCAGTCTCTGGTTCCTCCTCAGGTTCCTCCTCAGTCTCTGGTTCCTCCTCAGATTCCTCCTCAGTCTCTGGTTCCTCCTCAGTCTCTGGTTCCTCCTCAGTCTCTGGTTCCTCCTCAGATTCCTCCTCAGTCTCTGGTTCCTCCTCAGTCTCTGGTTCCTCCTCAGATTCCTCCTCAGTCTCTGGTTCCTCCTCAGGTTCCTCCTCAGTCTCTGGTTCCTCCTCAGTCTCTGGTTCCTCCTCAGGGTCCTCCTCTGGTTCTTTACTTGTCCAGTCAGTCACGTATAAACACGTGGAGTCACATGAGGTCACATTAAGTCACACAGCGTCACACTTTCATTAATGCAAGTGGCAGGATAGACAGCCAATCAGAGTGAAGCAACCAGAGCAATCAGACAACCAGAGAACAGACTGAGGCTCTGAAGGAACCAGAGATCACAGTGGAGAAGGAGGAGAATCACTCCATTCAACCGTCCCAGGTCCTTCTGACAGACTCGCTCTAACAACAGACAGCATGTTTTACTTCATCATTCCAGAAGGTCTCCACCTCAGTGACGTAGTGTGGCACCAGGATGTGAGTGTCTGGGCCTGGGCCTCCTCCTACTGCTCCTCCCACTGCTCCTCAGGGAGTCTGTCAGTGACTCGGCTCCAGGTCCTGATCCACTGGGATCAGTCAGAGGAATCCAGCTGTGTGAGGCTGAGCTGGGTTCAGGCTTTTCCAGTCCGGGTGTTTGAGCCATGAACTAGTTTCCTTTCAGCGTGGACTGGTTGGACTGGAACCTTCTGGATGCTGCTCTATATTTCTGCATTCCTCAGCCAGGCCATTACATGTGCTCAGGCATGTTGTAGACTACACGTGGGAGGTATTTCCTGGTTTCCTCCAGGGTGTGGATCAAAAGCAACGACCTGCAGCAGCTTCTTCTGGCAGACACTTCTATACAAGAATAGACCAGAAGGTTTCCACTGATCCCAGAGATCAGAAGGTTCTGGCCTAAACAGAACAGAGAGATGAGCTGGAGATACTGGTGGAGACTCAGAGAGGAGAACAGTCCTGGAGAACATCCAGCCAGGACCACCTCCATGTGGAGTTCTCCATGGAGCTGCTGCTGATCCAGACTGAACATCCTGAGGCTCTTTGATAAGATCAGGAGACCTCAGTCATGTTCCTGATGGAGTCACTGGGATGTGGTGGAGAGATGAAGCTTGATAGACTGAAGCTAGAGAGACAGACAGACAGAGGTAGAGACAGAGACAGACAGAGGTAGAGACAGAGACAGACAGAGGTAGAGACAGACAGAGACAGACAGACAAAGACAGACAGAGACAGACAGAGACAGTCTGTCAGAGACAGACAGAAACAGAGACAGACAGAGACAGACAAAGACAGACAGAGACAGACAGAGACAGACAGAGACAGACAGAGACAGACAGAGACAGAAACAGACAGGCAGACACAGACAGACAGACAGACAGAGAGACAGAGAGACAGACAGGTGTGACTGGCTCACCTTGACGATGCTGATGGGTTTCCTGGACAGGTGGAAGCTGGTGTAGAGGAGGAAGGTGAGGACGAAGGTGAGAGCTCGGTACCTGCAGAGGAAACACAGCGTCCTGTAGAGACATCCTCAGACAGCCAGACTAGCTCCACGAGGCTCTGATAGCAACATGATTTTGACCCTCCTCAGTTTTCATTCTGCTTCAACAACCAAAGAAAGCAGACACACGCTGGAGGCGTGGTGGGTGGACCGTGAGCAGTTTCCATTCTTTTCATTTCTCGTGTTTTGACAATCGTGCGTGACATCTGAAATGGAGACCTCAACAAAAAAAGCGACCAAGAAGTGCAAAAAAAAAAGGCGTGAAAGTAAAACAGCACATCACACACTGACTGAAGGTTGCTCTGTCTGGCAGGGGACGTCAGCAGGCCGCTAGTGCTGCAGCCAGTCACACATGGACGAGGTCAACGTCCAGCTTTATGACACAGCAGGTACATCCTGACAGTCTGGAGCTCTGGCTCTTCACAGCAGGGAAACAGGAAGTGTTCTCCTGTAACCTGTCAGTGAACATCTAGAACATCTAGCCACTGAACATCTAGAGAGCTGAGCGCCTCTGTCCCTGCGAGCCTCTTACAAGCTTTCAAAATAAAAGTCAGGTTATACAACACAACTGTGAACTGTGCTGAAGTCCGAGGCAAAGCAGCTCCGCTCCCACAGGGAACACACGGCTGCTCAGCCTCTAGCTGAAGTGTCTCTGGTACTTTCAGCGACTCTGAGCTCCGTTTGTTCAGGATCTGATCGGCTGGGACTGCAGCAGGGGCCGCACGGGGGCGGGGGGTTGTGTGTGTGTGTGTGTGTGTGTGTGTGTGTGTGTGTGTGTGTGGGCAACTCGACATGACGCCACTCCCTTGTCTTATAGTATTACACAAGAGGCAAATATATTCGAGCACAAACACCCGGGATCCGTGTGGGGAAATGTTTGACTGTGAGGTGTGACACACACACACACACACACACACACACTCACACACACACTCACACACACCCCAGGTAGTTATACAGGAAACACTGAGTCCCATGAGACAGGAGGATGCTCGGGATTCACACTTCTGTTCACATAGTCCTGCAGACAATGACCAGCGGATCATCTAACGTGTGTGTGTGTGTGTGTGTGTGTGTGTGTGTGTGTGTGTGTGTGTGTGTGTGTGTGTGTGTGTGTGTGTGTGTGTGTGTGTCGCTTAGTGAATGCTGACCAGGACTGATCAGGTTCAACTCTATCACGTCTCATCAGGGACATCCCCCAACCTATACTAAGCTCTACTGATCCTCATGTCCTCTCACTGAAATGACTTATTAAATACAACACTCTCCAAAACCTGCTTCAGAGAACGGATCCAGCGTCTGCTCCTCTCTAGACTGGAACCATTCTCCCTGAGTGGACAGACTCAGAGCTGGCTGCCTGTCTTTCTCTCACCCAGCTCTCTGTGCAGGAGACTATTCTAGTGTGATTTTAGTTGGTTCTTTTTTTCTGTTTTACTGAGCCCAGCCTGAAACCGGCTCAGAAACGTGTTGTCACTGTTTGGAACTAGACCCGAGGCTGCTGCGCTGACGTGTGTACTGCAGAATGCAGTATTTCCTGTTTGGTTCAGACACACACACACACACACACACACACACACACACACACACACACACACACACACACACACACGCACACACGCACACGCACACGCACGCACGCACGCACGCACAGCAACGACAATAACAATCGATTGAATGCTACAGATAACAAGAACACATGTTTACATGTACATAAATTGGACTATTGTTGTTGTTGACATATTGTTAATGGTCTATTGATAATATTCTATATCACTAGAACCAGGCTTGAAGTCTGGACTCCTCCATTTGCTTGTACTTTATGCACTATTCTATATAGATATATAGAACAACTTGTGTAAATCATGTGTATCAATGTAATGCCAGCCCTAGTTATAGATATATGTGTAAGCATACATATCTAATGACATTATTTACATCCTTATTGAGATTTGTATGTTATATACAGTATTTATATATACTGATATGATATATCTGATATATAACTGATATGTTTGCACAGTCCAGTATGTTGCAGACTGCATTTCACGACCAGTGTGACAAATAAATGTAGAAGACAGACACCCACACAGACAGGCAGACAGACAGACAGACAGACAGACAGACAGACAGACACCCACACAGACAGGCAGACACCCACACAGACAGACAGACAGACAGACAGACAGACACCCACGCAGGCAGACAGGCAGAAAGACAGGCACTCACCACTGGTCCCTGTTGAAGGACACCAGCAGGCGGACCCCAGGAGGGACAGCAGCCATGCTGCCTGTGTGAGGTGTCCTCTGGCAGAGTGGCGGTGGCGCGGTGAGTCTACGTCTACGTGGAGGAGAGGAGCATCATGGGGGGGGTGCAGGACCGGCTCAGAGCTGCTGGGGCACACATGGCTGAGCCTGGACGCACTGATCTGGAGTCAGAGCCCACAGAGAGGAAGTCAAAAAGGGTGTGGGAAGGATGAAGATCACGCGATTGCTGTGGTAGACAAGATAAGCTTCATTTGGCCCACAGAAGCAGAGACAACAGAGGAGCATTAGAGAGAAGAATCACCACATAGACATGGACTACAGAGAGGTCTGGAGGCCCTGCGACTTGGACCAAAAACACCTGAGATCACATAGCCCACTAAAAACCAAAAATAACCAATCTAAGGTCAGTCCTGAGGATTTTAACTCATTCATTGACTGTAAACAATGTGCTCTGAAAGCTCTGTTACCTTTTGTTATTGCAATGTTATATGATAAAGCAGACTGTTAAATGAAGACACCTCCTCCACCCAGACCATGAGTCGTAACTTAACGCCTCAGACATTCACCATCTGAGTTTTTATTATTGCCACCATCTTTATACTGAACAGATTAAAATCTGAGAGAAAGCTGAGAGTAGCTCCTGTTGGTGCTGCAGCTCCAGCCATGTACGCCGTGTCGACGTCACGCAGAGCTGAGACAAAGGAATCAGTCCCTCCCAAACAGGTTCCGTCCCAGTCCGCCGACTGCTGGGGCCAGCTGTGGACACGTACACAGGGTGTGTGTGTGTGTGTGGGTGGGTGTGTGTGTGTTTGAGAGGGAGAGAGTGACGTAGAGTTAAGAGGTTTTACATACATCACTATCCTGGTTTTAACAACCCACGTGCAAACAGGCGACCAGGAAACGCAGACGACACCTGGTCCTGGTGCCACACGTGACCGTGGCTTGTTTCATTCATCTCAAGGTCTTTGAAGCCAAATCTTTCATGAACACAATGAGAACACATCAACCAACTCCTAATCACCTGATAACTACTCTGGTCCAATCCATAAGTGGATACATGCATTGAAACCTATTTCTAAATGTGCTTTCAGAAATAAAACGGGCCTTCAAAGGCCTTATTTTAATCCTCAGCATAAACAAACCTTTGAAACAGGCATGGTTGGTCTGGTTATTTGGAGAGAGGAGCAGAGGCAGGATAATTAACAACAGCAGTAATAAAATCAAAATAATAGTCAACTTAAAATCTTGCAGGACATTTTCCAGGTGTTTCACCTTTCCATTCTAACTATAGGTGTGTAAAAACAACACCTGGCGCCCACATCTCCGGCACACCCTGAACGCCACACGTCCGTGTGACGTTCACGGAACCCTCGTTACCAGGCTCACGGAGCCGAACAGAACCGAAAGGAGCCGAGGACAACCGAGAGGTCCCGAGCAGCGCCGAGCGGTCCCGCTTGGATGTGGCTTCTCTCGGAGTTTCGCTGAACGCCTCCCGGAGGCTGCGGTCGGTTCTCGGGCTGTCGCCGCCGGTGCTGCCGGTGCCGCCGGTGCCGTTCAGCGGTCGCTTGTTAACCACACACCGGTAACCCCGGGGCTACCGGGACCAACTCGCAACCGATTACGGTCGGTACCGAGTGCCACGGTTACCGGTTACCGAGCTGGGTAGCTGAGCCTGGTACCGGTCCCGGATGCTAGCTCAGTACGGTCCAGTCTCTTAGTTCGGTGCCGGCCCTGTTTCTTACCTCGGTACCGGGCGGAGTCGGTTCTGTGTCCGCGGCGCTGCGCAGCCTCCGCGCAGAGACGTGAAGCCACTTCCGTGAACTGTGGACGCTCGCGACTGTCAATGAAATACACGCGCCGCACACATGCACGCGCACAAACGCACAAACAGATTCAGGGGCGCGCGGGCGCACAGCTGGGCACGTGCCCGCCCAGCCGCTCTGACGTCACAGCGACTCCCCGACCTTTGATTTTCAGATTCAGAAAACTTTATTTATCCCCGTGTGGCAATTCAAGAAGGTGCAAGAGGTAAAGCAAGGGGTGAGAGTAGGACGAGAGTAGGAGAGTAGGACGAGAGTAGGAGAGTAGGACGAGAGAAGGAGAGTAGGACGAGAGAAGGAGAGTAGGACGAGAGAAGGAGAGTAGGACGAGAGAAGGAGAGTAGGACGAGAGTAGGAGAGCAGGACGAGAGAAGGAGAGCAGGACGAGAGAAGGAGAGTAGGACGAGGGTAGAGTAGGGGAAGATGTACACTGCAGAGAAGTCATTGTAGTGGACAATGTGTGCAATTGCAGGCACTTGAGGTGGTGAGGTAGAGCTTGGCAGCAGGTAATAGACATAATGATGTCTAATAGAGATAATGATATCAATCTATATCAATTTATAGGATCTCTATCAGTTTTCATTAGTATACATTATCAAGACTTGTAAATAACAATTACCAATGATATATGTATATAATGATTTTGGTTTGATTATTTTGCACTGTTTATTATGTATTACTTATACACTTTCACGGTAATAATACTGCTTGACTTCATATAATGTATGGCTACTGTAAAGATTAATCTTCCTGTTTATAACATACGTATACACAACAATTAACAACAATGTATAGTTGTAATATTCCAAGTAGACCACATTCATTAATTTATTCAGATTCATTCATTTGTTGGTGCCGTTGAGTTTGTCTGCTTAAATTCAGATTCACAGAATTTACATACATACAATAAAGCAGGTGGAGTGGTACTGATCTTTACTTTCCAGACTGAAAATTATGAGGAAACATGCAAATTTGCACTTTGGAAGTACTTTTACATGTATGGAGTAGACAAACATTTACATTATTGCGCTGAGAATATTCTTACACGTATTGTAGGACATACAGAATGACTCATATCGGATAACACATCTTCCAGTTATGGGATGAATTATGGACTTTTGCATGGTATTCTATTTAAAAAATGCATCGTAGATAATAATGGATAAATAATCAAGCCACACTAGACGCGCGCACACAGTGTAAAATCCATCCCTGCGCAGAAGCACAGTGCGCAGCTGACGTCAGAGTAGGCGACAGAGACGCTGCTCCACGTGAGTCTGTGTGGACATGGCGGTGGTCCCGGAGCCCGAGGTCCAGTTCGCCCAGAGGCTGGCGGCCAACGAGAAGCCCGTCCGGACCAAAGCTCTCAAGAAGCTGCGCAAGTACATCAGCGTCCGCTCCCAGAGAGCTGCCGGTGAGTTAGCGGCTCCGCTACACGCAGCCAGCTAGTCCCGGAGCTAGCGGCTAGCGGCTAGCAGCTAGCAGCCAGGGACTAGCCAAGACTTTAACTTCTGAGGCCCCCAGGCCAGAACCAGAAGGTGGTGGTCAAGGTGTGTGTGTGTGTGTGTGTGTGTGTGTGTGTGTGTGTGTGTGTGTGTGTGTGTGTGTGTGTGTGTGTGTGTGTGTGTGTGTGTGTGTGTGTGTGTGTGTGTGTGTGTGTGTGTGTGTGTGTGTGTGTGTGTGTGTGTGTGTGTGTGTGTGTGGATACATGGAGAACACGTGTGGTGAGAGGAAAGCTGCTTACCTGAGGGAGAAGGGATAAACACAGCAGAGACAGGGATGGGACAAGGGACGTGAAGCTCCAGATAGAGATGGACGAGAGGTCCAAGTAGATGGGTAGGTCATCAGATGGATGAGTGGGTGAGTAGGGAGGTGGACAGGTGAACTTCTGATACCTCGTGTTGGTTTGTGAAGGCTGATAATGGCCACATTTATTGATAGTGACTTATATCTCGCTATAACGGAGTCTGTTAGCTCAATAAAATCAAAGCTTTTGTTTCTGTGGGATAATTAATATTCCTGATGATTGCCTGGAGGCTTCTTGCTCTGTGGCTGTCATTGCCTAGCTTGTAGTTTCTTGTCAAGCAGCCTTGAGTTTTGTTACAGCTTTTGACTGAACTATTGCCCAGATGTGTCCCATGAGGAACATCTGGGGAACCTCTGAGGAACCTCTGCTGGATTCTGGGAGCGAGTGACAGGCTGTTGTGTCCTCACAGGTGGATTCTCAGGCGATGAGCTGCTGAAGCTGTGGAAAGGTCTCTTCTACTGCCTGTGGATGCAGGACAAACCACTGCTGCAGGTGCATTTCCTTGAAGCCCAGATGCTTGATTCTTGGTTGATGGAAAGTTTGGATGCAATTTAATCTGCTTTTAAATGTTTGTGCCCATTATGTCTTCTTCAGGAGGATCTATCCAACCAGATCTCCAATCTGGTCCACAACTTCCAGGATGCTGATGGACGTGAGTTCACATTTGGTCATTTAGGAGGGAAACATTTTTGAAGCTGCTCCCAGCAGAGATGCTGGTGCTTTACAGGATATAGCATGGTCCAGGCTGTGTAAGCTGCATGTGATGCTGCTCATCCCTGCAGAGTTCCTGTACCTGGAGAGCTTCCTGCAGACGGTCAAAAGAGAGTGGACGGGCATCGACCGGCTGCGCATGGACAAGTTCTTCCAGGTGAGTGAGGAGCGAGCAGGATGGAGACAGTCGTGGGCTTTCAGCCATTGTTATACAGGCTGTCCATGTACTGGGAGGTACAGGCAAGGAGAGGATCGCATGCAGTGGTGGAGGGGTAGTTTGGACTACCCCCCATGGCTGGAGGCTCTAAGTCACTTTGGATAAAAGCTTCTGGCAAATGAATAAGTGAGCAAAGAAACACAACAAGAGGAGTCAGGGACACAACACAAGTTTTTGGGTGGTACTTGGATGGCCAATGGAATGATGAGATTTTTTGCTGTGTGTGTGTGAGAGGTTTGAGGTTGTTCGTCCAGGTCAGATGATCATCTCCTCTCTGTTGCAGCTGGTTCGCTTCATGTTCAGACAAACCTTCGAGCTGCTCAAGAGGAAGAACTGGGAGAGCAGGTAGCGTGTTCACACGTCCTCAGAAGCCTCCGTCCTCGTGTCCTGGGGGTTCACGGTGTCTCGTCTCCTCAGTCTGGTCTCCAGGTTTCTGGAGCTGCTGACGGCGCAGCTGCTCCACAGCAGCAGCGAGGCGCCCTGCGGCCTGCAGTACCACGTCCTGGACCTGTACCTGACCGAGCTGGCCGCCGCCGGCTCCACGCAGGTCTGCCTGCCTGCCTGCCTGCCTGCCTGCCTGTCTGTCTGTCTGTCTGTCTGCCTGTCTGCCTGCCTGTCTGTCTGTCTGTCTGTGTCTCTGTGCTCAGAGCTGAGGGGTGTGATGCACATCAGGAGGCTTCAGAGTGAGGGCGGGACCAGCACATGTCTCAGCCCGACTGTTGCTCCGACTGTTGCTCCGAGTGTAGCAGCATTAAATGCTGTTCCAGCTGTGTCCAGACAGTCTGACTGAACAGTCTGGAGTATTTCTGGATCTCTGTGTCTGAGAACGTGTGTTAATCTGTATGTTGTCCTCACAGCTCACTGCTCAGCAGAACCTGGTTTTCATCGAGCCGTTCTGCCAAACCGCAGCAAAGACCAAGGAGTGAGTTCAGTTCTGTCTGCACAGCCAAACAGGCACAAAACACTCGCCAGCCTGCTTCATTTCTATATGTGAGGGTGAAAAGTCCTGGAACCCTCTAACACGTTCTGTGTAGCAGTATTCTGCTCTCCAAATGGAGTTTACAGTGTAACACTATCACACACACTGTTCAAGGATGTAGCTCATCTTACTCTGGAGATGCAGAATAGCAGGAGTTAATCACCCTGTAGTTGGTCTTTACTGGGGGCCCAGCTCGCTGGACCTGGCCCCTGGCCCCTGGCCTCTGGCCCTCACGCTGTCTGTCCTCTGCAGCCGGGTCCTCTTCAGAGCCATCTGCACCGGCATCTTCAGCACCATCATCGACCAGGCGCCGTTCGCCATCGAAGACCTGATGAGGGAGCTGAAAGCGGGTGGTGACTCCAGCTCCGACTCAGGCCAGGCCTCAGAGGAGGAGGAGGAGGAAGAGGAGAAGCCCAGAAAAGCTGATGCCAAGAAGAGCAAAGAGAAGCAGATCAACGGTAGCGAGCCCGTTCAGTTTTAAGTCTGCTTCAGCTATTGAAGTGATCTGTGTCTGCATCCCGTGCCTGCTAGGTTTAAACTCCTCCATGGTGCCTGTGTGTGTTCTGGGTTTCATAGGCATTAAAACAAAGAAAGAAGAAGATCTGGAGGAGTTGGAGGAGGAGGAGGACCTTCATCTGGAGGACTCGGACACTGAGGCCCCAGACGACGAACTGGAACCTGTCCTCCAGGTCAGAACCTCTCACCGTCTGGAGCTCAACGTCCTCAAGGTCCCACCTGAGTTCACCTGCTACTTCTCTGCTTTCTGTGTGTGTGTGTGTGTGTGTGTGTGTGTGTGTCTCTGTGTGTGTGTGTGTGTGTTTGCAGTTTGACTACTCAGCTCTGGCAGAGAAGCTGCTTGAGCTGGCCGGGCGGGGCTCCACACCCAATCACAACAGGCGGAAACTATACAACATCATCAGAGTGTGAGTCTGGCGTCCCACTACATAGACCAGGCCCAGACCACTACATAGACTGGACCCAGGCCACTATATAGACCGGAGCCAGGCTGCTATATAGACCGGACCCAGGCCACTATATAGACCGGAGCCAGGCCACTATATAGACCGGAGCCAGGCTGCTATATAGACCACTACATAGTTGTCAGCTCTGTAGACTCAGACCGGCATAGGAACTGGAACATGAACTTTATTCTTTCAGGACTGAAAACATGTGTGTTCTACTACTAGTAGTACTACTAGTAGTACTAGTACTACTAGTAGTAGTACTAGTACTACTAGTACTACTACTGGTGGATCTTCTGGGTTGTTGGTCGTGTGTTTGTTTGTCAAACTGACATCTTGTTCTTCTCTCCTCAGCCTGCAGGACCTCAGCAAAGGTAAGAGCCGTCTGCCCAAGCACACACACACACACACACACACACACACACACACACACACACACACACACACACACACACACACACACACACACACACACAGGCTCAATAGAGAGTCAGAAGGTGACCTCTGACCTGCATCCGCAGGCATCTTCCCTCGGGACGTGTACCCGGAGGACGTGTCCACAGACGAGGACGACGACATGTTCGGCAGCAGGAAAAGGATGAAGAGGAGACGCCGGGACGAAGAGGAGGCGGAGCCAGCGGCCAAGAAAAGTGAGTGTGTATGAGTGTTATTTCATCAGTACGGCCGGTCAGTGAGCTGTCACAGCTCTGTCTGTCCTTAATGAAACTGGGCGAGAAGCTTAAGATAAATAAAGTTTAAAGACAAATAAAAGATGTTTTTTTTAAGAAGAAAAGATTTATCTTTTGCAATTATACTACGGCCTCATCCACTCAGAGCAAATCTGAATAAGCCAAGATGAGCAGATTGTCCCTGAGAGGTTTTAAGAACCATAAATAAAGAATGAAAACGTGTTTGTCTGCAACCACAGAGAAGAAGAAGGAGCCCAACCAAACATCTGCCAAGGAGGAGGAGGAGGAGGAGGAGGAGGTGGTGAAGGGCGCAGCCAATGAGAAAAAGAAGAAGAAACGCAAGAAGAAAAAAAAGAGCGCATTGGTGTCTGAGCAGCAGAGCAGCCAGAAAGAGGCTCCGCCCACCACAGAGCAGGAGGCTCCGCCCACCACAGAGCAGGAGGCTCCGCCCACCACAGAGCAGGAGGCTCCGCCCACCACAGAGCAGGAGGCTCCGCCTACAGCGCTGACATCACAGCCTGTTACAGAGGAACCTGCAGCTGCTGCTGGCGGGGAGACGACGCCTTCAGAGAAGAGGAAGAAGAAGAGGAGGAAGAAGAAGAAGGTGACTTCTCAGACTGAGACCCAGCTGGAGACAGGGCGCCCCCTGGAGGCCGAGCGCCCCCTGGAGGCCGAGCCCCCCCTGGAGGCCGAGCGCCCCCTGGAGGCCGAGCGCCCCCTGGAGGCCGAGCGCCCCCTGGAGGCCGAGCCCCCCCTGGAGGCCGAGCCCCCCCTGGAGGCCGAGCGCCCCCTGGAGGCCGAGCGCCCCCTGGAGGCCGAGCCCCCCCTGGAGGCCGAGCGCCCCCTGGAGGCCGGCGAGGACGCTGCAGGGACACAGACGCAGAGCGAGAAGCAGCAGGTGATTCTGGTTTTTAAGTCTGATAATGACTGTCTGGTTCCCTGAGTGCTCAGGCAGCTCGGCTCTGACTGGTCCTGACTGTGGACGTTGTCTCCCAGCCTCAGGACGTGACTGCCGAGCAGACTGAAGACGAGGCGTCCAGCACCACGGCCAGCAAGAGGAAGGGCAAGAAGCAGCAGGTGACTTCAGGACCACACCAGCACTGAGGTTCAGACCTGACCAGAAGCAAAGTTGACATAGAAGCTATGAGCTCTGGTTCCACATACTGTCTGTAGCTGTGGGATCATTACGCTGTGTTCCTTCTCAGATCTGACTCCTTTCATGCTAATCTGGCAACCACACACAGGCTGAGTGCTGATTGGCTGAATGTCAGGACTTAAACAGTCCCTCAAAGTTGGATTGATCCGTCGGCTCCATGTTCCCTCTCTGTTTAGGACGCAGCGACGCCCGGCGAGTCCACGACCAACGGCAAGAAGCCGAAGAGGAGCAAGAAACAGCAGCAGGAGCAGCAGCTGGAGGAGGAGGGCACAACGCCTCTGAAGAGGAGGAGCAAACAGAATCAAAAGCAGGAGGAAGCTGCAGAAGGAGAAGAACCGCCTCAGGAGGCGGAGTCTGAGAAAGCTCAGGTCGCCGTGGCAACGCCAGCCCAGAAGAAGATGATGAAGAAGAAGAAGTCGGCGGCGGTGGCAACAACGGTCCAGGAGGAGGAGGAGGAGGAGGAGGAGGAGAAACCAGTGCGTAAGAGGAGGAAGATCCCAGTGGAGTTTGAGTACGAGGCTGACGAGGTGGCGGCGTCCAACGGCCTGCCACAGGAAGTCACGGTGAGAGGTTCGCCAGGCTGCAGCTGCTCTGCCTGCTGAGGGCACGAGGCTCAGAAACCACATCTGGAGCCAGACAAACATCTGGTCTGAGTAACACAGTACAGCGTTTCAGAGCAGGTTAACCAGCTGCAGCTCCATAACTAACCCAAACCAGACTAACCATCCCCACCAGAGGCTCTAGGTTAATGAGCTCCAGCAGCTCTAGCAGAGACAGGTCAGATGTCTCTTCTCTGGTGGTTACTGGTCTTTCTGGGCAGACTGGGGTCTGTCAGTGGGGCTGAGGAGGAAGATACCACCTCCCCCCACCAGGGGGCAGTCAGCAGGTGGAGCTGTGGAGCAGGTGGTAGAGGGAGACTCAAGAGACGGAACAGTTTCTGGTTTCTGTCTCCACACTAAGATGTGAATAAAAACGGCAGAAGCAGCAGAATCCTGATTCCTCAGAACCAGGCTTGTTCTACCTGGTGGGTTCTAGCCCCGCCAGGCAGAACACCCTGGTGGGGTTAGTTAGTTAGAGATGGTTACAGCTGGTTAACCAGACCAGCTCTGACAGTTTAGTTGGAGCTTCTATGAAGGATTCGAAGTAAACCAGCCAAATCTAACGGGGCTCAGTGATGTCAGAGGGTTGGGGCGGAGCCTGACTGACTCCTCCCTCTGTCCAGGCTGCAGACCAGCCGGCGCAGACGCAGCAGCAGCAGAAGAAGAAGAAGAAGGCGGCGGCGGCCGACCTCATCTCCTTCCAGAGCGGCGCCACGCCGCCAACGCCGCTGTTCTGCAAGACCAAAGGAGGCGTGAAGGTACAAAGCAGAGCCAGCGCTCCAGGCTGACCTGGGGAGGTGCTGCAGGCTTCTTCTGAAAACATGAGGACGTTGATAGAACCTAGCCCGGTGACACTGGAACATAATCTGATCTTTAGGAAATGTGAGTTCCTGAGTTAACCCTGTCTCAGATGAAGCTCCGCCCCCACTGACCACAACACACCATTAACCATGTGTCTCCCAGTCTGAGCCAGAGGAACAAACTGGGCGATGATCAGTAAAATCAAGTTGTCTTCTGTTCCACAGAAGATCCAGACTCCCACGTCCGAGTCCAAGAAGGTCACGTTCGGCCTCAAGAACAACAAGACAGCAGGTGAGGACAGCTCCGCCTCCTGGCCAATCAGAGATCATGCCAGTAGAAGCTCCACCTGCTGACCTGCTAGCCACACCTATATATAACTCTCACTGTTGGAATTGAACAGATTTACCTTGACACCTGTTGTTGTTAGGTCCCTAGTTGAGGCTCCGCCCACCTGTGTTGATGTTGATGTTGTTGTGGTTTGTGGAGCAGAGTTCAGGAAGAGCGACCGCAGCCTGCTGCTGAGTCCGGAGGGGCCGTCCCGGGTGCCCTTTGACCCCGCCCAGAAACCCAAGTGTGGCGTCCTGAAGTCTCCGCCCCCAGCGCCCTCCCCCCGTGGCAGGAAGAGCAGTGTGGGCGGGGCTAAACGCCGGCCGGCAGCTGCAGACTTCTTCTGATGGAGCCCCCCCCCCCCCCCCCCCCCCCCCCCCCCCACCCCCCTCACTGCATGGACACGTGTTTTTACGCTTCCTGTCGACACCCTCGAAGCTTTTTGTCTTTTTCAGCGACTCGACGCTTTAATAAAGTTGATCGACTCACTTCTCCCTTTTTAGACTTGGACCTTACTCTGTGTGTGTGTGTGTGTGTGTGTGTGTGTGTGTGTGTGTGTGTGTGTGTGTGTGTGTGTGTGTGTGTGTGTGTGTGTGTGTGTGTGTGTGTGTGTGTGTGTGTCTGTCACTGTACACACAGTTACCATGGTAACTTTGCCCCGTTACCATGGTAACTGTATGCCCTCTGTTCCCATGGAACAGAGGGCATACAGTTACCATATTTCTGTTCTCTGCTTCTTAAATGTAGAAAACACATCCAGGCCTCTATAAAAGAGGCATTCACAGTTTTCAGGCATCATTCTTCTGAACCTAACAGACGTAACACAGGGTTGAGGAACGTTCCACTAACACGTGAGGATGTCTCAGAGAAACTGGGTCACAGCTGCTGTCACTGTCTCCCATCTGAGGTGTGAAGTCAGTGTGAGGATGCTCCTGGCTGCTCCTCTCTGCTCCTCTCTGCTCCTCATCCTGATGGGGGTGAGGACACCCTTTTGTCCAGATTTCGTGGGGAGCGCGGTCATGTTTCCAGAGAACAGTGAAGAGTTAACACAGCAGGTCCAGTCCAGTCCGTCACACTTGGCAACAAAAGCAGATTTATTAAGCTTAAAATCCACGTTGTCTGGTTCTTCAGATGTCTCTCACAGCTTGAATAGACATCTCTGATCTTTGGCATCTTCAATGGAATATGTGATGTTAACAAGCGTCCAACCTCGTCTCACGTGTCCATGTGAAGCTCATGCGTGTCTTCCACAGGCCTGAAGCAGTGGGACCAACAAACGACTTTGATGAGGGATCTGAGGGTCTGTTTCCTGCTGAGCAGCGATGATCATTAGAGCTTTATTCACTGAAGCAGCATGTGTGAAAAGTCTCCAGATTACTTCTACATTTAGGTTTCTCAGTTTGTGCTTCAGCGTTCCCTGTCTCCTGAGCCTCGTTAGGCTGGAACACGGTTTTCTCACAATCTGACACGTGGTCGTCAGATCAAAGCGTTTATTGAGCTGAAACTGTTTTGATTCTTAGTTACAGGACTGACGAGCTCTGAGGTTCTCCTCAAACTCTTCTCCTCCTCAAACGCTTTGTTTCTATTGTTCTGGTTCTGTTGTGTGAACTCCTGCAGTTCTGCAGAGTTGTTGGAGAGAAGCCTGTCTGAAACCATCAGGTCTGGAGGATGTCTCCAGCCTGCTCCAGCTGAGATGAAGAGGTGTCTTCATGGTGAAGGTTGAGGTGGAGATGGAGCTTCTCTCTGCCTCAGTCATCATGGGAAACATCAACTCTGTGTCCAACCAGAGAGATGAGCTGGAGACACTGGTGGAGACTCAGAGAGGAGAACAGTCCTGGAGAACATCCAGCCAGGGCCACCTCCATGTGGAGTTGTCCATGGAGCTGCTGCTGGATCCAGACTGAACATCCTGAGGCTCTTTGATAAGATCAGGAGACCTCAGTCATGTTTCTGATGAAGTCACTGGGATGTGGTGGAGAGATGAAGCAGAACATGGAAGTGGAAAAAGGAGATCCTCTGGACGTACAGCCATTTCCTTCTTCTGATTATGGTGGATGAGCTCCCAGACAGTGAATTTGCCTCTGAGGATCAATAAAGTAAAATAATTCATTTTCCTAAAAACACATTCAAACAAACATTAAAGACATAAAAACCCACAGAAAACAAATCAAAATCCTTTTCCCTGCAGATCATGGTCTGGCACCTTCTCAGACCTGATCACTAGATGCTGCTGTCTTTGAATGTAGGTCGACAAGCGGATCCATTATCCCTGGTTATGTAAAGCACCCTGAAGTACCCTGAGAGGCGCTATATCATATTAATATATATATTATTATTATTATTATTATCATGTAACCCATAGTGACAGACCAGAGCAAGAACAGACCATAATAACAATAATGATAATAACAGGAGACCTGTGGTCTGCTTCTCTGCTGTGCTCATGTCTTGTTCTGCTACTGCCTCACAGAACAGAGGAGAGGAGGAGGAGGAGGAGGAGGAGGAGGAGGAGGAGGGAGGAGGGAGGAGAGGAGAGGAGAGGAGAGGAGAGGAGAGGAGAGGAGAGGAGTTTCTGATTTAGCAGAGCCTCTGAGGAGCTGAGTGGATGCAGGAGGAGGTGCAGGCTCCACACCCAGTGGAACATGATTAAAATGCTGATGAGTCCTGCTGCTCCTCAGTCACTCTCCTCTGTGAGGAGGAGTCCTGCTGCTCCTCAGTCACTCTCCTCTGTGAGGAGGAGTCCTGCTGCTCCTCAGTCACTCTGCTCTGTGAGGAGGAGTCCTGCTGCTCCTCAGTCACTCTCCTCTGTGAGGAGGAGTCCTGCTGCTCCTCAGTCACTCTCCTCTGTGAGGAGGAGGCCTGCTGCTCCTCAGTCACTCTGCTCCCAGAGCTTCGTCTCCTTTCCTTTAGGGGACGGGAGGTCTGCTGCAGGGCTCCCTCCTCAGAGTGAATGTGTCAGAATAGAAAAGTTAGAAAAGTTGTTAAGATTAAATGATGTTAGAATGTTTCGAGCAACATTAGGCTCATTTCTAATTCTTGGTTCTTTGATGTGTGCAGTAGTGTCAGTAACGTGCTTTGGTCAGAATGAGAAGATTCTCTCCACACATGCATGGACTGTTGCTGAAGATGGATTTCCTTTCATTGGAATTCAGGCTCCTGCTGGCCACCTCCATCCAGGTGGGTCCAGGACAGGTCAAGCAGAGGTGGATTTACCATCATGCTCCGTAAGATCCACTGGAAGAACAGGATTCAGCTGCAGAGATCAGAGCATCTAGCTGTCTGTCTACCTGTCTGTCTAGCTGTCTGTCTACCTGTCTGTTGACCTGTCTACCTGTCTGTCTACCTGTCTATCTATCTATCTATCTATCTGTCTGTCTCTGTCTGTTCTTTTCTAATTAAGCAGAAATTAAAGTATGAAATAAGTTAGCTTTATCCAAAATATTTTGCAGCCACTTTTTAATGTACTTTATTCACAGATCTGGCACCCTCTCATGCTTACTTGGCACCCACCCATAAAGTGTCCTCCACTGGAGTGTCTTGGCTGCTGCTCACATGAACGATGACGTCACTTCACGCTCGTTGACGTTAACAAAGCGGACACAGAACTGGTTCCACTGGGTCTCAGCACATCTGGACCGGATCAGTCATTACAAACATCTGGACCTGGAGCAGTCATTACAAACATCTGGACCTGGAGCAGTCATTACAAACATCTGGACCTGGAGCAGTCATTACAAACATCTGGACCTGGATCAGTCATTACAAACATCTGGACCTGGAGCAGTCATTACAAACATCTGGACCTGGAGCAGTCATTACAAACATCTGGACCTGGAGCAGTCATTACAAACATCTGGACCTGGAGCAGTCATTACAAACATCTGGACCTGGAGCAGTCATTACAAACATCTGGACCTGGAGCAGTCATTACAAACATCTGGACCTGGAGCAGTCATTACAAACATCTGGACCTGGAGCAGTCATTACAAACATCTGGACCTGGAGCAGTCATTACAAACATCTGGACCTGGAGCAGTCATTACAAACATCTGCAGTGTGAAAACAAAAACATTGATACATAGAATTCAAAAAACACCGTAGCTGCAAAGCAACGTCCAACAGTTTGACCTTTTTTGTGTTTTATGAGGAGTTTTCTGGTTCTGGTTCTGACTGGGTCCGGCTGGGTGGTCAGTGGGCAGCACTGCTGTCTGGAAGCTGCAGGCTGTGGGTTTGAGTCCCGGGCTGCAGAAGGTCTTTCTATGTTCAGGTCCACTTCTCCTCCTCAGCTGTAGCAGTAGAACACTCAAAGAGAGTCCACCCCCAGAACGCTGGTTCTGCTCGACCTGCTGCCTGTTCACAGGAAGTCTGTCTCGACCTTCTCACTCCTGTGTTCACTTTGGTCAGTTCGCTTCACCTGAATTTCATTGAAATATCGAGAGAGCAACAACGTTCTCCCAGGACACTAAACACTGGAGCTGCTCTGCATCAAAGTCTTAACTGAACATAAGCAGCAGGAACCCTGCAAGCAGCTCTGAGGAGCACCTCCGAGGAGCAGCTCTGGGGAGCAGCTCTGAGGAGCATCGCTGAGGAGCACATCCGAGGAGCAGCTCTGAGGAGCAGCTCTGAGGAGCACCTCCAAGGAGCAGTTCTGAGGAGTAGATCTGAGGAGTAGCTCTGAGGAGCAGCTCTGAGGAGCACCTCCGAGGAGAAGCTCTGAGGAGCATCTTTGAGGAGCACCTCAGAGGAGCAGCTTTGAGGAGCATCACTGAGGAGCAGCTGCTGGAGACAACACGCAGAGAACTGGCTCCTCATGTGAAGCTGAGCTACGACTACTACTACCTCTGCTACTACTACTCCACCAGGTACATGGAGCCTCTGATCATATTACCATGGTGATGACAACAGAGAGAGAGAGACAGAGAGAGAGAGAGACAGAGAGAGAGAGAGACAGAGAGAGGGAGTAGAGTGGCTCTGGGGTCGTCACCATTGGACAGTGACTCTTAAAAACTCTTGAAGCTCCCATGGAGGTTGACCAGCAGGTCCACAGAGGAGCCTCCTGCCCCCAGGTTACAGTCTGGACCATGTCTCCAGGTGAAGGTCGAGCTGAGCTGGAGATGTTTGGAAAAATGTCAGTTTTGTCACCCCATCCCATTTTTTTCTTATGTTGAATGTTTTGAAGTCATTCTGGAGGGATGTGAAATCCCCTGAAGGAGCCGGCGTGTTGGTGAGTAGATCATGAACTAAAAAGAAGAGAAAAAAAGACAATGCACCGCATCACGGGTCTGGCCGGGCTGTGATGGAGAGAAGATGGAGAAAAGATGGAGAGATCATGGGGAGAAGATGGAGAGAAGATGGAGAGAGAGAGAGGAGACCGGTACTTCCTCCTCTCAGAAGAGACGTGATAGCAGCCTGTAGAGTCCAGAGAGTAGAAGGTTTTCTATCTGTCTATTTCTATATCTACATTCTTTACCTGGAATGCAAGCTTTAAGTGACATTCAGGTCTACCTTCTGTTAAAGTAATGCAGGGATTACATAGAGAAAGGTCCAACGGCACCAGGACAGCTGGATGGAGCATTTCTCCTTGAAGCTATCGATCATTTGTTTTATGCCAAACATCTCAGTCTATTTCACAGAGTTGTATCTGCTGGTTTCAAAGGAGACGTGATCACGGCCTGTGGAGTCCAGACAGCAGGATCAGACCTTCTGGAGGTCCTGAGCAGACCTGGTCCAGGCAGCAGGATCAGACCTTCAGGAGGTCCTGAGCAGACTGGTCCAGGCAGCAGGATCAGACCTTCTGGAGGTCCTGAGCAGACCTGGTCCAGGCAGCAGGATCAGACCTTCAGGAGGTCCTGAGCAGACCTGGTCCAGGCAGCAGGATCAGACCTTCTGGAGGTCCTGAGCAGACTGGTCCAGGCAGCAGGATCAGACCTTCAGGAGGTCCTGAGCAGACTGGTCCAGGCAGCAGGATCAGACCTTCAGGAGGTCCTGAGCAGACTGGTCCAGACAGCAGGGGGTAGATCAGATGTTCTGGAGGTCCTGGAGGAGAAGCTACACCTGCTCTTCCACCTTGTTGGGGTCAGCGTCAGCACTGGGTGCCACCTGCAGGGGGCGACAGCAGCCGCCGCAGACGTAGCGCAGGAAGCAGAGGTAGGCGCTGCCCGACGCCACCACCGTGATGATGATGATGATGGTGGCGCCGAAGGCCGGAGACACGGTGTCCTCCAGCACCGCCTGCAGCCCCCCCAGACCCAGCCCCGACGAGCCCGGCCGCAGGAGAGCCTCGTCCCCGGGGTCACTGGGGGGGTGACCTGAGGCTGGGAGAGAGGAGGTCAAAGGTCAGAGAAGTCCCACAGACCAACATCACTGCTGCGGTTTGTCTACAAACATCCACCTCTATTATAATTCATTACCTATCTATCTATCTATCTATCTATCTATCTATCTATCTATCTATCTATCTATCTATCTATCTATCTATCTATCTATCTATCTATCTATCTATCTATCTATCTATCTATCTATCTGTCTGTCTGTCTGTCTATCTATTCAGTTTATCTTTGTGGTGAAGCCACCAGAAGGATCAGACCATCTGAGGATCATCTCAGCCAGCAGCACACACAGAGCTCGACTGTGTGCTGATCAGCACGTGCACACACACACACACACACACACACGCACACACACACACAGAGCGGAGAACAATCATCTGCATGTGTACGCAGCTCGAGGAACGCTCATTATGCCGTCACAGATTGTCCTCCAGCCCATCGTTAACTATCATTAACGGGCTCCAGGAGGAGATGAGAAGAGCAGCTGCTGAGGGAACTTATATATATATTTACTTTTATATATATATATATATATATATATATATATATATATATATATATATATATATATATATATATATATATATATATATATATATATATATATATATATATATATATATATATATATATATATATATATATATATATATATATATATATATATATATATATATATATATATATATATATATATATATATATATATATATATATATATATATATATATATATATATATATATATATATATATATATATATATATATATATATATATATATATATATATATATATATATATATATATATATATATATATATATATATATATATATATATACACACATACATATTCATATTTCACACTTTGCTTATATCTGCATATACGTGATTTTACATGAGATAATGCAACTTTGTGACTCATATAATCGTCTCTTTCTGGGACTATAAGTGATTCATGTGACTTTCATTTGTCACGTGAACCAGCGTTGTAAAGACAGGAGCAGCACATGCTGGAGCTTCAGCATGGATGAGGCCGTGATGATGTTCCAGAGCTGCTGCTCATCTTTGGAGGGGACAGATTCATATCTATGTAGACAGATAGACTCAAACTGAGCTACACACCTGATGGGAGGAGGTACGAAAATAAAGAACTCCAACTAACTGAACAAATCACCTCACTAAAGCCTAAAACAGCTCTGACACTGACGACCCCGCCTTCAGCAACTGAAGGAAACACGGAGCGGATCAGGTCCGACCTTTCCCGCTCCGTCCTCGTTAACCTCGATGGAGCAGCTCAGCTCAGCTCTGCTTCTCATTTCCCATCACAACTATTATTTCTGTCTCTGCAGATCTTCTGCTTCTGACTCTGAGACAGGACCTGTCTAACACCTGGATCAGACCCTGTCTAACAGCTGGGTCAGACCCTGTCTAACAGCTGGCTCAGACCCTGTCTAACACCTGGATCAGACCCTGTCTAACACCTGGATCAGACCCTGTCTAACAGCTGGGTCAGACCCTGTCTAACAGCTGGGTCAGACCCTGTCTAACAGCTGGGTCAGACCCTGTCTAACAGCTGGATCAGACCCTTGTAAGCTCGTAGCTGATGAGTTCATATTGTATCATATTCATCACACATTAAATCACCTGTGAGACAGGGTCTGATCCAGCTGTTAGACAGGGTCTGATCCTGTCTAACAGCTGGATCAGACCAGTCTAACCGCTGGAGCGGGGTCAGACCCTGTCTAACAGCTGGGTCAGACCCTGTCTAACAGCTGGATCAGATCCTGTCTAACAGCTGGATCAGACCTGTCTAACAGCTGGATCAGACCAGTCTCGCAGGTGATTGAATGAGTGATGGATCTGATACAATACGATGGTCTGTCACAAATGGCACCAAACAAAAGTTCAGTCTGTTCCTGATACCAGACACTGAAGGGACTGATCAGTAAACAGTGACAGTGATCATCATCCACAGCTTCGAAGCTGCAGGAAGTTCATTTCTATGAAATAAAACCCTGCCCGTCACCAGGCCAGCGATGATGCTCCATGGTGGGAGCAGGTGAGATGCTCTCAGATGTTTCCATGTGATTACGCTCTGCTGGAGCCGAGGCTCCAGAGGCTGCGTGACATTCAGCAGCTGGTATCACACTGTGTCTGTGTGTATGTGTGTGTGTGTGTGTGTGTGTGTGTGTGTGTGTGTGTGTGTGTGTGTGTGTGTGCTCAGAGGTAATCGTCAACTGCCTGGAAAATTGCCATTCAGCCTAATGGGCTGTCAACACAAGCCAAGGAACCTCCTCAGGAAGAAAACCTGCAGCAGCTGTGAGGCTCTGCCCACCAGTCAACCAATCAATCAATCAATCAGACTTTATTGATATAGCTCTTTTCACACATTAAGATGTAGCACAAGGTGCTTCACACAGTAAAATGGAGGGAGGTCTGGTAAAACAACGCTGCCTCGCCTCACCTCCCACAGTCCAGAACCAGAATTTACAAGAGGCTGAAAGTGACACTGCCTGCCCTGCTCCAGCCTCAGAGGCTGCTCAGTATCCTGCTCACATCCCTGTCTGCTCAGAGAGCAACACCCAGCCACAGACACTGGAAAACCTGGCAACCAGTCAGCTGAAAGCTGTGTTCAGGTCTGCAGACTGTGAGGTTACAATCCTCACCTCAGTCACATGATCAGACATGGAAACACCTTCTACACAGTGGAAATGTTGCAGCATGAAGACACATCTGGCAGCTGTCTGTTCATGTCCCAAATAAGATGAAAACAAAGAAGAGGAAAAGGATGAAGAAAAGAAGAAAAATGAGGAGAAGTGTACACTGTGGTCTGAGGTGAACCTGGGGCTGTGCTGCTGTAGATGTTGAGGGAGGAGACCAGGATGAAGCTCTGGATGCTGCTAAGATGGGAGTGGAGATATGTGGAAGAAGGAGGTGAACCAGTGGAGGAGGAGGGTACATACTGGTCTGAACCAGTGGAGGAGGAGGATACATACTGGTCTGAACCAGTGGAGGAGGAGGATACGTACTGGTCTGAACCAGTGGAGGAGGAGGACTCATACTGGTCTGAACCAGTGGAGGAGGAGGACACGTACTGGTCTGAACCAGTGGAGGAGGAGGATACATACTGGTCTGACCCAGTGGAGGAGGAGGATACGTACTGGTCTGAACCAGTGGAGGAGGAGGGTACATACTGGTCTGAACCAGTGGAGGAGGAGGACACGTACTGGTCTGAACCAGTGGAGGAGGAGGGTACATACTGGTCTGAACCAGTGGAGGAGGAGGACACGTACTGGTCTGAACCAGTGGAGGAGGACACGTACTGGTCTGAACCAGTGGAGGAGGAGGATACATACTGGTCTGAACCAGTGGAGGAGGAGGATACGTACTGGTCTGAACCAGTGGAGGAGGAGGACACGTACTGGTCTGAACCAGTGGAGGAGGAGGGTACATACTGGTCTGAACCAGTGGAGGAGGAGGACACGTACTGGTCTGAACCAGTGGAGGAGGAGGGTACATACTGGTCTGAACCAGTGGAGGAGGAGGACACGTACTGGTCTGAACCAGTGGAGGAGGAGGATACATACTGGTCTGAACCAGTGGAGGAGGAGGACACGTACTGGTCTGAACCAGTGGAGGAGGAGGATACGTACTGGTCTGAACCAGTGGAGGAGGAGGACACGTACTGGTCTGAACCAGTGGAGGAGGAGGACACGTACTGGTCTGAACCAGTGGAGGAGGAGGATACGTACTGGTCTGAACCAGTGGAGGAGGAGGATACGTACTGGTCTGAACCAGTGGAGGAGGAGGACACGTACTGGTCTGAACCAGTGGAGGAGGAGGATACGTACTGGTCTGAACCAGTGGAGGAGGAGGATACGTACTGGTCTGAACCAGTGGAGGAGGAGGATACGTACTGGTCTGAACCAGTGGAGGAGGAGGATACGTTCTGGTCTGACCCAGTGGAGGAGGAGGATACGTACTGGTCTGAACCAGTGGAGGAGGAGGATACGTACTGGTCTGAACCAGTGGAGGAGGAGGATACGTACTGGTCTGCTCCAGCTGTAAACCTCTGGAAGATTGTAGAAGCAGCTGTTATGTTGCTACAAAGCAGAAGAACAGTAGTGGCCACGCTCCTTCTACTGTCCCATGGTCCAGATCATGGAGGAGACCAGGAGGAGGAGCAGGATGAGAGGAGGAGACCAGGAGGAGGAGACCAGGAGGAACAAGATGTGAGAAGGAGCCAGATGTAAGATGGACCTAAGATAACGTGACATCAGGCTTTGATCCTGCCCTGCTCTGCAGCAGGAGACAGGGATGTGGAAGAGGATTCTAGAAGACCCAGTAAACCCAGTAATCCAGTCATTCAGAATGGTGGATCCAGATCGGACCAGATCAGATGGTCCCGGCGGGTTTCACGACCCTTCCCCAGCAAGGATGATGGAGGAAACGGTGAAGCGATGAAAAACATAAATATACTCACAGCAGGCAGCGGGACACGGAGCACAGCTGAGGAGCAGGAGGAGGAGCAGGAGGGGGAGGAGGAGGAGCGGGACCGGCAGGAGACGCATCTTACACACCGGAGACACGCACACACACTGAGCTTAGGGCATCATGCAGCACGAGCTCCACTGATGACCTGCACTGATGCTGCAGGGGGCGCTGCAGAGCTGGAGACAGAGATGGGGGGGGGGGCACTACTTTGTTGTTTTCTTGCGCTCTCTCGTGCCTCGAGATAACGTTCTCATGAACTGGAACTTTAAAAACATCGAGTTGAAGTTGAGCGTCGGAGGAGGAGATGAGACTGATTCAGGGACGTTCCTGCCGACTGATACACTGATGACACTCACTCTGGCTGTCTCTGGTTCTCATGCACCCTCCGCAAAAAGAAGTTTATTCAAGTGGACTATGAGTATACTTATTTTATTCTAAAACCGAGGAAGAAAACTTGAAGTTGACTTTTTACAAACTATATTTTATATCCTTAGGAATAGTGAAGTATGCTTGGCTTATACCGAAATTTATAAACAAAAGTCTAAGATTAAGTGCACTAAGTACAAGTCTAACACTTACTTTAAAACTAAAACTTACACTTATTCTTTTTACTTCTTTCTGCCACAAAGTACTAATACTTATATCTTGCTCCAAGTGCATAATAAGTTCAAGTCATTGACTCATGCTTAACATTTAATTTATATATGCTTCCCAGTACACAGTATGTCTGCTCAACTGCATTATCTTTATGTACCTTAAAATCATCCATAAAAACATTCTGACTTGAGATTTTGTGAATGCATCGCACTCGTGTTGGTCCCAAGCCTGATATTTGTGATCCTATGGGTTACAGGGGTGCCCGAGCTATCATCTGACACTGATACCATAGCGGTTCATCACTCCAGAGGGTTCAAGTTTAACAAGTCTATGACAGTTTTCTTAAAGTGTACAATAGTAAACTAAAAATAGGGACTCACAGTATATAATTAGCACAATGGCAGTATAGAGATAGGTGTACTTGTGGTATACTTTAAGTATGTTACTTTTTGCTGAGGGCAGTAACCATGGGTTTACCATGGTACATACTGGTATGACAGTCCTACCACAGCACTGCCATGGTTTATGTGTAGCACTGAAGATGCTCCTGTGGTTTTAGAACCAGGTTACTGCTTTCACCATGGTTTCCACTAAAGACATGTAAACCATGATAAACCATGTTTACTTAAAGTAAAACCTTAATTTTAATTTTCGTGACGGCGTCCTTTGGTGTCACCACAAGATGAACCGTGTGGGAACGATGAACCACTCTGTACCGTTCCGACCCGAAACATCGGAACACGGTAGAGCAGCAGAACTGTCCGGTCTGCTGCTGCCCCCTACCGGTGCCTGGCAGCACCCACACTACTGATTAGACTGATTATTATTTGGAATTATTTCGTAATTTCTCCGACAGATTCAGCAGCAGTCAGAGCCCTGACCAGCCTGTGCTAGCTGTGTCAGCAGATGTGATGACTGGAGAACTACTGGAGAACTAATGAACCTCACAGAGAATGGAGACACACACACTCTGCTCTCAGTTGTCTCCAAGTATTTATTCCAATTATTATTATATTATTATTAGATAGATAGACTATGAGGATTAACAATTTATTTGAAAAAAGTCTCCTAATTTATTTCAAAGTTATTGAAGATTTTAGATAGATAGATAGATAGATAGATAGATAGATAGATAGATAGATAGATAGATAGATAGATAGATAGATAGATAGATAGATAGATAGATAGATAGATATAGTCTCCCGGAACCTCTGTGATATCCTCCGTTTCCGACCGGAACAGAACAGCAGCGGCTCAAAATGGCGTCCTCCCTGCTGCGGATCGGGCGACTTGGAGTCCTCAAGGTAAAGTGGATCCAACAGATCCAGGATCGTGTGCTGTCCTGTCCTGTCCTGTCCTGTCCTGTCCATGATAATCTGTCAATCAGATCGATCAGTGATCGGCGGAGCAGGTGCTCGCGGCTCCCTAACCTCGGTCTCTGCGCGCGGACACAGGTGCACAGGTCTGACCTGCAGTTCTGACGTCATCGCCGGCAACAATAACAATGCTAGAAGTAATAACAACCCAGGGGAGGAGGGAGGGAGGCCGCGCGCCCCTGCCCCTCCTCTGGGCAGAGCAGCAGCAGCTCTACTTGGAGCCTCTGCCCGATGTCTTCTTCTTCTTCTTCTGTCCTTGGTTTGGTTTTCTCTCAACTCCGTCTCACTTCCGCCAGAGCTGCAACAACTCTTTAATCCAGTGACTGATGAAATCAGAAACAAGTAAAATCATCTGATCTCAGCCGCTTACACCTGATCTTTTTGCTTCTTTTAGTCTTGTGATAGAAAATGTAATGACCTTGAAGTGAGGTTACAAACAGATCAGATCTTGGCTTTTGTGAATTAGCCATTAACCATTTTCACTGTTTTTGCGTCATTTATAAACCAGTCAGGTCCTTTAATTAAGGAAGTGAGCACCAGATGAGAGACAGTAAGTGTGTTGCAGTCTGTCACCTCCACAGAGGCTTCGAAAAAACAAACAACAAAAACAACAACTTTCCTTCAATTCACCTTGAGATGTGCAGAGCCTCTGTCTTGGATTGTTCCTCTGTGGTTATTTTCTTAATTTTCATCTTCTTTTACCTGTTCCGCTCTGTAATGTTTCTCTCTGTATGAACACCTGTGTTATTTGTCTCTCCTGCTGCATTTTCTCCATGCTTTGTGCTGGTTGTGAGGCTGGAGCGCACAGATGTGTGTGCTGCAGCTCTGATGTGTGCTGTGTCCTGGTGCAGGGCCTCCAGCTGGACAGCTGCGCCGTCCTGAGGAGGAGCTGGGCCGCCCCGCTCTGCTCGCAGGCCGCCGAGCCGCCCCCGCCAGCCAAGAAGACCAAGGCTGCGAGCAAGAGTAAGGCGCCTGACTCTGCTCACACCCTGACATTTGGCACCTTCAGGTTCAGAGCAGGGAGGAGGAACTTGGTCCTGTTTGACCGTTTCAGAGTTCAGAACTTGAGCATTTTCCTGAGGGAACTTCCTAAAGGACAACAAGAACAATGAGAGAACGAATAACAACAACACAGAGAGGGAGGCCGCATGCAGAGGCTCCAGATGAGAGAGCAGATTATTAGACTCGTCTAATAATCAGGTTCAGAGCAGATTATTAGACAGTCATAATCAACTTCACTGTTACACCTGATCTTTTCCTCCAGGTTTCATCATAGCGTCCCAGTGATGCAAACTTCTCGATCTCCTCTGCTCAGGCTGTTGTTTGACTGAACTAAGAAACATATTTGGCTCTGACTGTAGTTTGAGGTTTGAGCCTGTCTGCTGCTTGGTCAGCTGCTTGTTGAGAAGACCGGCAGAGGTTTACTTTCTCCTCCACTCGTTTTCTGTCCCAAATAGTTCCCTGTTAAAGTTCTGTAGACTTAAAGGTTTACTGCATTGTAAATATAAACTCTTGATCTGGCTGACAGTCTGTGAATTCTGTGCTGCCGTTGTGTTTTTTTCCTTTTCTCTGAAGTGTTCCAAGTTAGAAGTTGCATTCCCAGGATGTCCAGATAAACCTGTAGGGAGCTCTGATTCCCAGCAGAAGTTGTTTCACTGTGACTGTGTGCTGTTCTTTAACCACTCCTGTCCCCTTTCCCTCAGCAGCAGAGGCTCCAGATGAGAGAGCAGCCTTGTTAGCCTACAAGACCACAGTTGCCTTCCCAGTTAAACTCTCAGAGCCAGCAGTTTTCCCCACACAGTCTGTGGCTGTAACCGAGCCGGATGCAGCTCCACTGGTTCCTGACAGCGTTCCAGCTGCCAGTAGCCACACGCCTCCACCAGACCCTGACCCAGCCGCAGCCGCAGCCCAGCCCACAGCCCAGCCCGTAGACCAGCCCGCAGCCCAGCCCATAGACCAGCCTGTAGACCAGCCTGCAGACCAGCCCACAGCCCAGCCTGCAGACCAGCCTGCAGCCCAGCCCGTAGACCAGTCTGTAGACCAGCCTGCAGACCAGCCCACAGCCCAGTCTGTAGACCAGCCTGCAGACCAGCCCACAGCCCAGTCTGTAGACCAGCCTGCAGCCCAGCCCGTAGACCAGCCTGCAGACCAGCCTGTAGACCATCCTGCAGCCCAGCCCGTAGACCAGCCTGCAGGTCCAGCAGAGGATGGAGCGTCCTCGTCCTCCTCCAGCGACTCTGACTCGGACTCAGACTCGGACTCAGATTCAGAGGTGCAGGCTGAAGCTAAGATCTCCACACAGGCACCAGAACCTGAAGCTCAACCAGAACCTGGAGCTAAAGCTGAGGCCGCTCAGGACTCTGCTCCAGCAGCAGGAGAGGCCACACAAGCTCCTAGTGTTGGCTCAGAGGAGCTCCTAGATTCTGCTCCTATCATCTGCACTGCTCCAGAAGACACTCCAGAGGGCGGTGTGACCAGCCCGGAAGCAGTAGAAGCAGCTCTAGAGGAAGCTCCTGAAAGAAAAGCTTGTGCTGCAGAGCCTGCTGCTGCTGAAGCTGGAAAAACTGAAGCCCCAGTAGAAGCCGATGAAACCCTCACTGATGCAGCTGAAGCCCCAGTAGAAGCCGATGAAACCCTCACTGATGCAGCTGAAGCCCCAGTAGAAGCTGATGAAACCCTCACTGATGCAGCTGAAGCCCCAGTAGAAGCCGATGAAACCCTCACTGATGCAGCTGAAGCCCCAGTAGAAGCCGATGAAACCCTCACTGATGCAGCTGAAGCCCCAGTAGAAGCCGATGAAACCCTCACTGATGCAGCTGAAGCCCCTGCAGATGCTGCCAAGGCTCCTGTGGAAGCTGAAACCCCAGTAGTAGCTGCAGAAACCCCAGCAGATGTTGTCGAACCCCTCACAGATGCTGCTGAAAACCCTGTAGAAGCTGAAGCTCCTCTTGAAGCTGCTGCTGAGGTTGCTGAGGCTGGAGAAGCTGCTGAGGCTGCTGAGGCTGCTAAGGCTGAGGCTGTTGAAGCTGAGGCTGCTGAGGCTGCTAAGGCTGCTAAGGCTGAGGCTGCTGAGGCTGTTGAAGCTGAGGCTGCTGAGGCTGTTGAAGCTGAGGCTGAGGCTGCTGAGGCTGCTAGGGCTGCTAAGGCTGAGGCTGCTGAGGCTGTTGAAGCTGAGGCTGCTGAGGCTGCTAAGGCTGAGGCTGCTGAGGCTGTTGAAGCTGAGGCTGTTGAAGCTGAGGCTGAGGCTGCTGAGGCTGCTAAGGCTGAGGCCCTGGTGCAGAGCAGCGAGGAGCTGGTGGACACGGCTCCAGTCGTAGCTGAAGCTGCAGGGGAGGAGCTGCAGGCGGAGGCCCCGGCGGAGACGTCTGAGGGTACACACCACACCCCCTCACCCCCAACATCTCTGACCCCCCCTCTTATCGGTGGACAGTGAGCCCCCCCAGCCGGCCACACTCCTCTGTCTGCAGTAACGGTCATGTCGAGGTGTTAACCAGCCGTCTGTCACGAGCTGCCGGCCGGACTCTAACCTGGCTGTCTTGGTTCCTCTGCTCCTCCTGCATGTGGCTGCAGGAACCCTACATGTGCCTTGGCTTGCAGGGATGTTGGGTGCATTCATTCTCTCATTCTCTGGCTCTGCTGATAGAGGCCTGCAGCCGTCTGCCTGTCGTAGTGCTCCTCTCACCCTCTCACCCTCTCACCCGCTCACCCGCTCACCCTCTCGCCCCGCTCCAGTTCCCGCTCTCTTCCTCTCCTTCTGCAGCTCAGGAATCTAACACCTCACTCTGCTTCCTCACTGTTGCCAAATCCATCTTCTCTCCCGGAATATTTCCATTATGTTTTCAGCTTTTTGATAGATTGCTCACTTTGGCTCATTGATAATGTGTTTGGATTCTATGTGTTTGGCGAGATGTTTAATGTAAATGATGCAGTCGTTTGTTTTCAATGTGCCAGGTAATGCTACCGTTAACTGTAATGTTAAAGTGCACATGGCCGTACTGGGGGTCCAGTGAAGGCCTCCTGTCCCTCAGAGCTGCTGGACGAGCAGAAGATGGGAGTGGTTGGAGTGGGTGGAAGTGTTTCAGGAAGCAGGATTACAGATGTATCAGAACTGTCCCTCCAGCCCTTTGTTCCACTGTTCTTTCCCAACACATCTCTCACCAACAGGCTAATTCTGCTTCCTGGAACAACCCCCTCCTCACCCTGGTCTTTAATTTCACCACTTTCTCCTTTCTTTCCCTTTGAGAAAATCTGTTCTTCCCGGAACGTCTTAAGAGTCAATGAATGTCAAGCAGAATGTGTCTGTACTGTTTCTCTGTGATTGTGGAATGGAAAGGTGTTGTTTGTAACCTCACTATCACAGCATGTCAAGGGTCTCCACACAGATTCAGAATGAGTTGGTATTTAAGAAGCATTATGCACCTTTGTTTAATCCATTTCCAAGACTATGATTTTTGGCTCGTTTCCCCTTTAAAAATCCATTCCATGCACTCTTCTGACCGCCAGTCAATCCCAAGTAGTAGACTGCCCCCCCCCCCCCCCCCCCCCCCCCCCCCCCCCACACACACACACACACACACAGACACACGTGATCCTCCAGGCTTTTCACACCAGTGTGTCCCGCCCTCTGTAGGGGGTAATGTGGCCTGCCGCTGTAGGAAATGCCCCGCCATAAACCACCTTTGTCAGCATGTGTGAATATGTTAATGTGCTGTCACTTCAAAATTCCTTTAAATATTCACAAAGCAAGCCACATGGCCGTGTCCTTTCAAGTGGTAGCTGCCAGGCGCCCTGGAGCGGGTGGAGGCTGCGCTCGGCCCCGCTCGGCCCCGCTCGGCCCCGCTCGGCCCCGCTCGGCCCCGCTCGGCCCCACTCGGCCCCGCTGGTCTGGCTGCTGATGTGTGAGCAGCAGGGAGGGCGCTGTGCTCGTCCGTGGAGCCAGGCGCAGCTGTCTTTGACGCCCTCTCCTTTCCTCTCTTCCTTTTGCAGAGGCTGCAGCGGCGGCACCTCCGGAGCCAGAGGAGCCCTTCGATAACAGCTCGTATAAAAACTACCAGCACCACGGCTACAACCCCTTCACATTCGCAGACCTGGATGTGGAGATGGCAAAGTTCCGTCTCCCTCAGCCCTCCTCCCTGAAACACTAGAGGAGCCGATGTGATGGAGATGATGCTCTCCTTCTGTACCTGTGATTGTCCTGTCTGCCTGATCTGCTATTAAGATGTTATATTATTAAAGTACACAAATTAAAAGGTGATCTTTGAATTGGATTGTGAGTCTGTTTTGTCTGACACAAAGGAAAATGCATGTAACAGGATCGGCCAAGATCAAAAGCTTCCTTTGTGCTGCTTTTCTGCCTTGGGGGGGTCATTTGAATAGAGCTGAGTGTGCAAGTGGTTTATCTGTGTTTCTATTTTAATGATCTCAATTTTCCCTCCCCTGGCTTGGCTGTGCACAATGCCCTAATTATTTTAGCTATATGCACTCTTCTAGGAGTAAACATCCAGCATCTGTTATGTTTGTGTTATGTTAATGTTCACGTTCACCGCTGTGTGCGTGCACGTATATACACATATATATGTACCAACACTGAACATTAAAGACTCCTTAGATGTAAGACTTAAGGGTTTGTGATTGTCATTGCTTTTGTACATTACAAGAACCTTAGTGTGTAGTGGTCAAAGTGAAATCAAGAATGCTTATCAAATCCATATTAATCCGTGTGGTCCTCCCGTTCTCACTCCAGGGCATTGTACAGCGATTGGTTTTACCGTCAATCAGTTAGTTATTTGATCTGGTTCATTTGTTGTTTTTCAGTCATTACTGTCTTTCTAAAGCCTAACCCACTGAACCAAAGCCAGGATTTATTATTGAAGGCAAAGTACTTTGTTTCTCCCAAGATAGAAAATTATTTTGCTGCAGTAGAAAATAGGGAAAAATAGTATAACAAACTAAATATAGAAATAAAAATAAAGTAAAAATATATTATGCTTACTATTTGAATTACATTCAAATCTATTTCTATTTCTGAAGGAAGCAATGACATAACATTACATACATACATTGGATATGAATATGAACATGTATACACAGAAAAGCATCAGTCAAGAAGGTCTTATTCAATATGTATTTATTAATTCATTTACCACAGCAGTAGACAAGGTTAATACACAGAATATACAAGAAACAAAGAATATATGTGACGACCTGCATACAATGCCTTAATTATTTTAGGTATATTTGTTCTTTAAGGAGTAAACATCCAGCATCTGTCATATTATTGTGCATGTGATAAAGGGGAGGGTGTAAAGATGCAGATATACATAGAAAATGTGTAAATGAGGGCAGTGAGGAGCAAAAACAGCCCAGCGGGGAGCACGGGGAGCAGGACGTCATGTCTCCGCCCACCTCATAAATATTCATGAGCACAGAGCCCCTACGTGCCCTTACGCGATGACGCAACGCGACAACTGCGGGTCCCGATTGCTGCAGCCGCTTGTCAGTGTGACGAAGATTGGCACTCAGGTAAGCTGTCACTCAAAGTCCCTCTGTTCCCGCTCCGATCAATCAAACGGTCCGGGCCGCGCGGCGCCCAGCCCCGGGGAGCCGGGCCGGGCCGAGCCGGGCCGCCGGACCGAGCCCAGCACCGGGGGAGGGGGAGCGCAGCACGGCCAGCCCGGCTCCGGCAAGAATTAAAACAAATCAGTACCGAGGGGAGGAGGGGGTGGGGGTGGAAAATATGTCTGCGTTCAGGAGGAAGGGGCAGAGGAGGACCGAGGGGAGCAGCGGCCACAGGCCCGACGCAGGCCGCCTCAGAGTGGGGAGGGGGGCGGCCCGGGCCCGGGCCCGAGGCCGGGGCTGCCGCTGGGCCCCCCCCCCCTAGACCGACGGGGAAGGACTCTGCTCCTGCCCGGTCCGTCTGTTTAGAATACCACCGCGGTGCGACCGTGGACCGTTGGGTGCAGGGTTTAGACCGTTGTTAGTGAAGCGGAGCCGCGGATCGGAGCTCCGGGAGGACAGCGGAGCAGCCCGCTGCGCTGCCCGCACGCGCAGCACGTTCCCCCGGGCAGAGGCTCTCTGGTTAACCCGGGTGGGTCTTGGCAGCGGTTACCGTGCTAAACATGGCGCTGTGTGTCCTGTGAGTCTCGGCTGCTGCTGCGGGGACTCAGTCTGGGGTAACCAAGAGCTACCGGGCTAACGCTGCCGGAGCTGAGCTAACGACAGTCCGCCACTGTGAGCTCCAGCCCCCTCCCGCGGAGCTGACGCCTGCTCGGCGGCAGCTGCAGGCGAAGTGACACGGTGTCAGAGTGGGGCTGGTGCGGTGGGAGACCCTTTGTCTGCCCTGCTCGGCAGCGTTCACCCTCCGGAGGGGCTGTTAGCTCTGCTAGCTCCGCCTGCTAACTCTGCTAGCGCTGCTAGCCCAGTGCATGGTGGTGGGTGTGTGGCTAACGTATCACACACACAGCTCACTCCTTTTATCATTATTATTTGTATTAATATCATGACTATTAGTAGTACTGAGCACTGTTAGAAATGCAGGCAGCTGGACGTTTTATCAGTTAGTAGTGGTACTGATCACCAGAGGTGGCAAAAGTACTCCTGTACTTTAGCAGCAGTACGAAAAAAACAAAACACGAGTATAAGTAGAAGTACTAATTCAACTTCTTATGATTAAGTCAAAGTAAGGAAAGTGCAGGCTTGTAAATGTACGTACTCAAATAAGTAAAAATTAATTTATACATCAATGCAATACCAACACAGATAACTGAAAAAATGGGGAAAAAACTTTCATGTACACTAAATAAGATTGTTTTCTTATTTTATTTTCAGTGTGCATGGCGCCAGTACAGAGGCGACAATGAGGAAATACATTAAAAAAATCAGTTTAAAACTTTTTCTTAGGGTGCCAGATTCAATGACAAGGAAGTGCCCAGGGATTGAGAATAAACTGGCATTTGAAGCATTCTCTGAAGAAGATGAATGACATGCACGTAACAATAACCTGCGGTATAGTCCAGTCACCCTGGTCTCTACGGGCAGTCACAGTTGGACGGCCTGCGGTTTGTGGCAGGGTATCTTGAAATGAATGCATTTTTTTCTTTTGTTTTTCAACATAATTCTTCAAAATAAAACGTCTTTCACAATGATCACTGATGGCAGTTTAACGCTTCCTATGTGGCCTGGGTACACTGGGCGGACTGTGATGGACAAGACGAGCAGAACTGCAAAGCAAAGTAAAAGTTTAGAAGTGTTGATAATGTTACACGGTTTTGAAAAGTTATTTTGAACTTGCAAGTATAAAGCATTGAATTTACAGTTTTGTTAAAGTTTTGCATTTGACTTCTATGTAAAGACTTACAAATAGATTAACAATAAATCTATTGTTAATCATTACCTCAGTTTATCAATGAATCATTTGGGCATATTTTAACAGTACTGTGGCTACTGTGTCATGGTGGGAAATCTTTAGAAATGATTATGTACAGCAACCAAATATACAAATTTACAGTATTCACAATATCACTTTCATTAGTAGTCCACACAGAGGAATAAAATAAAAGTAATGAAATAGTTCTGTAAATAAAAAATACATGTAGTAATTCAGTCAACGTAGTGAGAGTGCAGTAAATAAAACAGCTCAGTATCACAGTTTTGTGAAAAGTTCATTGTTAATGTATTTTCACATAACTTGAAATTATTACATTATTTCTTTCCACACACGTAATATCTTTCTTGGACTAATACAATCTCGTCCACTGATCAATATCAATATCTGATAAATAACTCAACATGTCTCAAACCTGCGTGAGATTGAACTGAATCATGTAAAGTTTGAAGAACAAGCAAACAAACATATTCTTGCCTCACGTTATCACCTGAGGAAGGTTCTGACAGTCGTTCTCTTTACTCAGGTGATTCTGAGCCTTTGCTGCCACTGATCCTACACTGTGGAATAAAGACAGTCTCTGTAAACACTAACTTGATGCTTTGCTCGTCCTCAATGCACTTTACAGACGAGTCCCATTCGGTCCCAGTCCTTTAACTGTGAGTGAACTGGGGGGAGGCAGTCCATGTGTTTATATTTATATTACATTTCTATTTAATACAGTTCTACAAGGAGCAAACATAACTCTAAGAACTAAAGTTTTCTGATGAAATAAACAGATTCCCTTTTGCTCCAGAGCAAACTCTACTGTTTTAATCAGTCAGCAGGTGGATTAGGTGAAAGCCTTTTACATCTTAGAATAAAAGACAGGACAAAGTAACACCTTAAAAAATACTCATACCACATACATGCAAAACTGTGGAGCAGGGAAGAGTTGTAATAAATGTGTTGCTTTACGTGTGTGTGTATGTGTGTGTGTGTGTATGTGTGTGTGTGTGTGTGTGTGTGAACATTAGACTTTGTGACCGTCTCCTCTGCACCTGTTCCTCAGGTTGTGATCAACCCTGCAGCAGCTCGTCAGTCCTCCTCTCAGTTAATCGACTAATCAATCATTTGATAGTTTCTTAACGTCCTCCAACATCCCCCAGAACATGTTCTCACTTCTCTTCTTCTTTGTGGCCTTTTTTTTCCTCCCCTCAAAATGATTCCCTCAATTTACTGATTTTCTTCACTCGCTGATTTGTGTTTGATCCTGACTTCATGTCAGTGCTGAAGGCGTGTGTGTGTGTGTGTGTGTGTGTGTGTGTGTGTGTGTGTGTGTGTGTGTGTGTGTGTGTGTGTGTGTGTGTGTGTGTGTGTGTGTGTGTGTGTGTGTGTGTGTGTGTGTGTGTGTGTGTGTGTGTGTGTGTGTGTGTGTGTGTGTGTGTGTGTGTGTGTGTGTGTGTGTGTGTGTGTGTGTGTGTGTGTGTGTGTAGGTTGGCCTCGTGTCCCTGCTCCCTATAATGCCCCAGTGTTTGCAGCCTCTGCAGTGAACGTGATGGCAGCCCAGTCGGTCTCCATAGACAAGTACCCGAAGGGAGATCATCAGGTGGGTGTGGGTATGTGTGTGTGTGTGTGTGTGTGCGTGCGTGTGTGTGTGTGTTGACTCCCCCTGTCGTCTCAGTGACTTGCACCTTCATGTTTCAGGCTGTGGCTGTGATTCTTCTGCGGGGGTTATTTATAGTGCTGATAAATGTGGACAGCTCCAGACAGAGGGAAACACTCGATGGCTGTAACACTAGAACCAGGCAGCGTTAATGCCGTTACATCGGGTTTAGTAATCTGGGGGATTGTGTGTGTGTGTGTGTGTGTGTGTGTGTGTGTGTGTGTGTGTGTGTGTGTGTGTGTGTGTGTGTGTGTGTGTGTGTGTGTGTGTGTGTGTGTGTGTGTGTGTGTGTGTGTGTGTGTGTGTGTGTGTGTGTGTGTGTGTGTGTGTGTGTGTGTGTGTGTGTGTGTGTGTGTGTGTGTGTGTGTGTGTGTGTGTGTGTGTGTGTTGGGCCACCACAGATAAATCACAGTAGGAGAGACACGGACGCAGCAGAAGAAGAACCCTTTCTGCCAAGCGTTCATGTGTCGGTCTGTGCTTATGTAAATTGCTTACAAAACATCTTTATTCTAGTGCCAAATTAGAGGGTGTCGAGAGCTGAGAAGGATCTATGACTAATGAGAAATTTTCCACCCCAAGCAAGTGATTATTTTTAGCTTGTTTGCTCTCAATCTAAGTCATTGTTGGTCTCCGTCACATGGCCGGGGACGGGGGTGTGAGCTGAGAGGGGTCCAGGCTCGGTGTGTGAGGAGGAGGAGGAGGAGGAGGAGGAGGAGGAGGAGGAGGAGGAGGAGGAGGAGGAGGAGGAGGAGGAGGAGGAGGAGGAGGAGGAGGAGGAGGAGGAGGAGGAGGAGGAGGAGGAGGAGGAGGAGGAGGAGGAGGAGGAGGAGGAGGAGGAGGAGAGACTGAGCTGGGGCGCTGCAGAGGCTTCTCCTCAGCCTGACCTCAGAGCTGCGTCAGGTGACTGCTGGACCTCCCAGCCTCAGGACGCTCTCCATCCCAGCAGAGCTGTCAGCAGAAACTCACAGCTTGATCCAGTACGATTATACCATACCCCAGTATGAGTATAGCATACCACACCTCCCCAGTACAATTATACCACCCTACCCCAGTATGACTACACCATGCCATACCCCCGGTATGAATATACCCAGGGGTACACACAGTTTGTTAGGTCAGTTACTCAGATGAGTCCCGAGGGATGATGTTTGGTACGCTCCGCCCAGCCTCCAGCAGCCGGGGGGGTTGTCCGAGGCGAGTCACGGGGTGGGGGTCCCGACCTGTGCTGGGGACGTTTCTGTCCCTCTCTCGCTCCGCGCGCCCTGACTGAGGGACGCCTGGACAGCGTCTGCTGGCTGCAGCGTGAACGTGCAGCGCTCCAGCAGCCAGTGGGTGGCGCTGTAGCGACACAGCTGGTTTTGGTCGCGCATGTGTACCTGTGCACAAGTTATGTGCACCCCTGATTATACCCCCCCCACACACACACACACATGACGGGTTGCCAGGTGTGGATCTGGAGCCCTGCCTGTGATGATCACACCTGTGGTTATTGATTAAAAGAAGACTACTTGAAAAAAAGAATTCAAGACTGATTAACAAGTTGGAATCAACATACTGAGATAATAGAATGTATAACTACAATGGGACAATAAATGGGACAAATAACCTAAAAGTCTCAACACTCAAAATGATAATTGAAGGACTCCAAATTAGAAATGTAGAATAAATATGAAGGCATGCTAGAATAAACCTCTGACATCATACCGTAAAGTAGAATATAGAAACCAAGAACAGACTTAATCTCAAAAACATTCTTTAAATTGTTTTTGGATGATAATAAATCAATAAAAAAGATAAATAACAATAACAGGTACAACCAAACAGGCTGTGGCCACCTCTGACACGGCCGTCTCCGTTCAGGCGAGGACATGGAGGACAGGACGGACTGGTCTTCAGCCTGTAGACCAGTGTCGCTGCTCCTGGTTCCTCCTCAGCCTCTGGTTCCTCCTCAGCCTCTGGTTCCTCCTCAGGTTCTTCCTCAGTCTCTGGTTCCTCCTCAGCCTCTGGTTCCTCCTCAGGTTCCTCCTCAGCCTCTGGTTCCTCCTCAGGTTCCTCCTCAGTCTCTGGTTCCTCCTCAGTCTCTGGTTCCTCCTCAGGTTCCTCCTCAGCCTCAGGTTCCTCCTCAGGTTCCTCCTCAGCCTCTGGTTCCTCCTCAGGTTCCTCCTCAGCCTCAGGTTCCGATCGCACCAAACGGGAAATTATCGTTGCAGTATGAAAATAAAACAGAAAGCGTGCATGGATTAGCTTGATCAGACATCTCGGAGCTGCTGGGGACCAGGAACACAGAACCACCCAGAGTCACAGACAGTCACGTAGTCACACGTGTGAGAGAGCCAGCCAATCAGAGTGCAGCCTATGTGTGGTTGCCAGATCAGCATGAAAGGAGCCTGCCTGAGCAGAGTTCACAGCGTCTATGTGAACCAGATTGTGATGTATGATCTATTTCTCTCCTTCCAGCCACAGTTGTGTGGAGCTCCCTTTGCTAACATTTTATGTCTATTAGACACGTTTCCATTGAGGCACTCTGAGCACTCTGAGGAACCAGTGTTCCACAGCTTCTATGTGACCATGTGAGAGCAGTCTGTCTGTCCCTCTGACGTCTCCTCGTCCTCGGCAGATGCAAGGCGTGGTGGACAGCGACGTGGAGCAGAAGTTCATCGAGGGGACGCTGGTGGAGGCATCCAGCCCGGCGCCCACTGGGCCGCAGACGCCCATGGACGCAGACAAAGCCTCCATCTACCGGTACGGCCCCAGCCGGCCCCCTGGCCCCCACCAGAGGGCCCCTCCAGGGGGCCCACCCCACCCCACCCCACCCCGTCCTGGAGTAGAGAGACACTTCTAGTGTGACACATCGCAACTCTGTCTCTGACTCCTGCAACCACTTACGACTGTGTGACACTCTGAATGACGTGTGTGTGTGTGTGTGTGTGTGTGTGTGTGTGTGTGTGTGTGTGTGTGTGTGTGTGTGTGTGTGTGTGTGTGTGTGTGTGTGTGTGTGTGTGTGTGTGTGTGTGTGTGTGTGTGTGTGTGTGTGTGTGTGTGTGTGTGTGTGTGTGTGTGCAGGCACCCCCTGTTCCCCCTCCTGGCCCTGCTCTTTGAGAAGTGTGAGCAGTCCACTCTGAGCTCGGACTGCATCACCTCGGCCAGCTTCGACGTGGACATCGAGAACTTCGTCCGCAGCCAGGAGAAGGAGGGGAAGCCGTTCTTCAGCGAGGACCCCGAGCTCGACAACCTGGTGAGACGCTCTCTCTGCAGCCACGTGCTTGGGGGGAGGAGGACTGTTCTGGAGCTGGGACCTCTTTGAGGGTGTGACTGGACTCTGGGTATTTCACATAGAAGCACAGAATGGAGCCTCACTCCCCCTCCAGCCCTGACCTCTGACCTCAGCAGCACAGTGACACGCCCACCTGGTGGGTCAAGCTGTCTGTCTGTCTGTCTGTCTGTCTGTCTGACAGACAGATTTAATGTGAAACTACCACTGTTTAGTGAGTTAGAGATGAGCTGCTGGTCACAGCTGGTTAGAAGGACACAGCTCTGGAGGTTTAGTCCTCTAACTCCCTAACTAGTCTCAGCCAGGAGCAGGGTTCAGTTCTCTCAACGCTGTGTGCTGCAGATGGTGAAGGCCATCCAGGTGCTGCGGATCCACCTGCTGGAGCTGGAGAAGGTCAGCGACCTGTGCAAGGACTTCTGCAGCCGCTACATCGCCTGCCTGAAGACCAAGATGAACAGTGAGACTCTGCTGAGCGGGGACCCAGGCAGCCCCTACTCCCCTGTCCAGGGCCAGGTCCAGGGCTTCTCCCCCACCAAGACCCAGGTCTGCCTGTCTGTCTGTCTGTCTTTGTCTCTACCTGTCTGTCTGTCTGTCTGTCTGTCTTTGTCTCTACCTGTCTGTCTGTCTGTCTGTCTTTGTCTCTACCTGTCTGTCTGTCTGTCTGTCTTTGTCTCTACCTGTCTGTCTCTATCTGACTCTCTACCTTCCTGCTTGTGTATCTCTTTACCTGTGTCTGTCTGTCTGTCTGTCTATCTTTGTTTCTGTCTTTGTCTACCTGTCTGTCTCTGTCTGTCTCTACCTGTCTGTCTGTCTGTCTGTCTGTCTGTCCATCAAACGCCAAACTTCTCAGACTGTAACATCAGTCTGGTTCACTCTAGATTCAGGAAACTTTATTCATCCCAATCCAGGGAACATCGGGATCACAGGGAAACCTGTCAGGTTTTCAGTTTTAGCTCTCAAAAGGTAGTTTTACATCAGATCTAATCTTTGTCTTGTTATTTCTTGTTATCATCTGTAAATTGACTCTTATCTGTTTGTTTTTAGCCACTTAATGTCACTGAACATACGAAAAGTGCCACGTAAATAAAGCTTGGTTGGTTACTGGTTACTGGTTATTGGTTGGTTGGTTGGTTGGTTGGTTGGTTATTGGTTGGTTGGTTGTTGGTTGGTTGGTTGGTTGGTTATTGGTTGGTTGGTTGGTTGCAGACCCCCAGCTCCATGTCGGGCACCATCAGCCCCCAGGGTCAGATCGTGGTTCCTGCGTCAGCGCTGCAGCAGGGGAACGTCACGGTGACGGCCGTCAACCCCACCCAGGTGGTCGCAGGTATGTCACCATGGCATACGACGCCCCCCTCAGGTACTGTACTGCCACTGCAGCCCACCCCACCCCCACCCCCACCCCGCTCCGGGACCAGTCACATGCATGCAGCGCCCTGGTTGCACTCAGCCTTCAGTGTGTGTGTGTGTGTGTGTGTGTGTGTGTGTGTGTGTGTGTGTGTGTGTGTGTGTGTGTGTGTGTGTGTGTGTGTGTGTGTGTGTGTGTGTGTGTGTGTGTGTGTGTGTGTGTGTGTGTGTGTGTGTGTGTGTGTTCCAGGTGGCACCGTGTACCAGCCTGTGACGGTGGTCACCCCCCAGGGCCAGGTGGTAACACAGGCTCTGTCCCCCGGGACAATACGCGTCCAGAACAATCAGGTACCAGTCCTCTCCCTCTCATCCTCCCTCTCCCTCTCCCTCTCCCTCTCATCCTCCCTCTCCCTCTCCCTCTCCCTCTCATCCTCCCTCTCCCTCTCCCTCTCCCTCTCATCCTCCCTCTCCCTCTCATCCTCCCTCTCCCTCTCCCTCTCCCTCTCATCCTCCCTCTCCCTCTCCCTTTCCCTCTCATCCTCCCTCTCCCTCTCCCTCTCCCTCTCATCCTCCCTCTCCCTCTCATCCTCCCTCTCCCTCTCCCTCTCATCCTCCCTCTCCCTCTCCCTCTCATCCTCCCTCTCCCTCTCCCTCTCCTTCTCGAAGCGTCAGTGGCTTTCTAACAGCTTTCCAGCCGCTGTCATGTTGCCTTCTTTGCACATGCTGTATAATGATTAGTTGTACTTCAGTTTTTATTAATAACTAATAGTTATTTTCACAAGGGGATAATTGAGGCGCCTCAGCAGCTGCAGGGATCAGGTGACTTATGTCAGCTGTGTGGGATTGGAACCTGTCCCCTCTGAGGTCATTGACCGGGGTGACGCCTGACTCGGGTCGGAGGGTGAAATGCTCCTGAGAACTCGCTCGGTCCTGCAGGCAGGATCCTGCTGGTGGTCTCATCTGTTCCTGAGGTTTTCACTGTTTTTATACACATGTTGGAGTGTTGGAGACAGAAGCCAGAAACTCCTCCCTCTACCACCTGCTCCACAGCTCCACCTGCTGACTGCCCCCTGGTGGGGGGAGGTGGTATCTTCCCCCTCAGCCCCACTGACAGACCCCAGTCTGCCCAGAAAGACCAGTAACCACCAGAGAAGAGACATCTGACCTGTCTCTGCTAGAGCTGCTGGAGCTCATTAACCTAGAGCCTCTGGTGGGGATGGTTAGTCTGGTTTGGGTTCGTTATGGAGCTGCAGCTGGTTAACCTGCTCTGAAACACTTGAATCTGTATATTACTTCCACTGAATCTTCAGAATAAATACATTTCACCTTTTTTGCTTTTTTTACCCCTCTTACATTGAAATTAGGAGTTATATTTCTGTATATTTTTTGACTTGACTACCTCCTTTGCTTGTCCACCTTACCCTTGAGTCGCCTGAAGCTTCAGATAGAGCTCCATCCTCTGCATCACTGGCCTGTGTGTGAAGGCAGCCTGAGCTTCATCTTGGACCAGCTCTGCAGTGAAACTGCAGCTCCACAGACGCTGAGACCAGATGTTAGCTGGTGTGGATGAGCTGCGACTCGACACCTTTTTTAAATGTTTTGATTTTTTTATTTTTTAAGATGAAAATGTGTTGAGGAAGACGCAGCTCTGATATCGCAGCCAAACCTCCTCACAGGTTCCTGCACAGTTGGGTTTGACTTGTTTCCAGGTTTAGAAAAATCACAGAATAAAGCACAAAGAGGCTGTGGAGGAGAGGACTGACCAGAGCAGGTTCTCAGTGGCTCAGACTGAAGACCTTTGCTGGGGTCTGAAATGAACCTGTCAGCCTCTGGTGGTGTCTGAGCTGATCTGAACCTGGTCTGGTCTGGGATCTGTTCTAGCCAATGAGTCTGTTCCCTCAGGGCCTCAGTGAGCTCATCTCAACAGTTCATTCACATTCATTAGTTCTAAAGAGTCTTCAGGCTCTGGAGCCTCGACCCAGAGCTCCTGCGGTCCTCTTAACTGTAGCACAAGTCAGATCTAAAACACACAAGGAGGCAGCATTCATTCATTCATTCATTCATTCATTCATTCATTCATTCATTCATTCATTGTGGCCCCGGTCATGTAGCAGCCTACTGGAGACGTTCCAGAGCCTCCTCTTCAGTCTTTGAACTTTGACTCCTTCTCTTTTTAACTCCTTGTATTATGTATTTTCCTTTTTATCAGATCTAATCTTTATCCTGTTATTTATTCTGGTGTTCCATCCTAAACATTGTCTGTTTGTAGCCTCTTTGTGTCTCAGTGTGTGAAAAGTGTCACGTTAGAGGTTGATTCACACTCATGAAGCAGTGTTGCCTTCTGAACGTCCTGCTAATGAGCTGCAGACGCTTCAAGCCGTCACCTTAGTGCCTTAATGCTCTGTGTTGGGATGTTCTAATGTGTGTGTGTGTGTGTGTGTGTGTGTGTGTGTGTGTGTGTGTGTGTGTGTGTGTGTGTGTGTGTGTGTGTGTGTGTGTGTGTGTGTGTGTGTGTGTGTGTGTGTGTGTGTGTGTGTGTGTGTGTGTGTGTGTGTGTGTGTGTGTGTGTGTGTGTAGCTCCAGCTGCAGTTCCACCAGGACCTGAACCTCTTCAACCACGACGACAACTCCACCAAGAACAAACGCGGCGTTCTGCCCAAACACGCCACCAACGTCATGCGCTCCTGGCTGTTCCAGCACATCGGGGTGAGCCTGTCCTCTGGTCTCTGTCCTCTGGTCTCTGTCCTCTGATCTCTGGTCTCTGTCCTCTGGTCTCTCTCTGTCTCTGTCCTCTGGTCTCTGTCCTCTAGTTTCTGTCCTCTGGTGTCTGTCCTCTGGTCTCTGTCCTCTGGTCTCTCTCTGTCTGTCCTCTGGTCTCTGTCCTCTAGTTTCTGTCCTCTGGTGTCTGTCCTCTGGTGTCTGTCCTCTGGTCTCTCTGTCTCTGTCCTCTGGTCTCTGTCCTCTGGTTTCTGTCCTCTGGTCTCTCTCTGTCTCTGTGAGGCTCCAGCAGACTGGTCAGCAGTCCCAGTAGCTGTCTGTCTCTGTAGTGGACCAGTCCATTTGTTGCAGCTCTGTTTGACCTGCTACCAGCTGTGTTGTCTCTTCTGCAGAACTCCAAATTTAATTAAGTTAATTAAATCATTATTAAATAATTAATAATTAGGCAGATGGGTCACTCATTGATTAAAATACAAATGTTATGTACATGAAGTCATTACTTCACAATTTAATGAAATATTTATAGTCCTGTGGTACCTGTGCTATCAAACTCTGCATTTTGATAAATTAATGATGGTAGGGCCCCTGCTAGGGCCCCTGCTAGGGGGCCTAGCTTGTCCTAGGGACAAGCCCTAGCTTGTCCCTCCCGTCCCCGTCCTCCCGTCCCCGTCCCTGGAGCTCTCTGTGTGGTGGAGCTGTGATGGTGATGGAGCGTGTGTTGTCCTCCTGCAGCATCCGTACCCAACGGAGGACGAGAAGAAGCAGATCGCCACCCAGACCAACCTGACCCTCCTGCAGGTCAACAACTGGTGAGTTCTGCTTCCTGTAGACTAGAATCCACCAGGAGATGGTTGGTTCTCCCTCCAGCTCCTCCTCCAGCTCCTCCTCCGGCTCCTCCTCCAGCTTCACTTAGAGACGCATCGTAGACTTGAAGACCCCAGGCGCTGCTCTCCTTCAAGAAGCAACAATGATCTTCCAGAAAAGATCTTCCATTTGTTTTGGGTCTCGAGCAGTTGAAGCATTTATCTGGAGTTACATAGAAGCTATGAGCTCTGGTTCCATCAGAGCTCAGAGTCTGGTCTACATCCTGTCTGTAGCTGTGGGAATGTTATGCTCTGTTGCTCAGATCTGGCTCTGAGTCCCAGGTCCTGGTGGTCCCCCCATGTCCTGGTGGTCCCCCCATGTCCTGATAGTCCATCCATGTCCTGGTGGTCCTCCCTTGTCCTGGTGGTCCCCCCATGTCCTGATAGTCCATCCATGTCCTGGTGGTCCCCCCATGTCCTGGTGGTCCCCCCTTGTCCTGGTGGTCCCCCCATGTCCTGATAGTCCATCCATGTCCTGATAGTCCATCCATGTCCTGGTGGTCCCCCCTTGTCCTGGTGGTCCCCCCGTGCCCTTATAGTCCATCCATGTCCTGGTGGTCCCCCCATGTCCTGATAGTCCATCCATGTCCTGGTGGTCCCCCCATGTCCTGATAGTCCATTCATGTCCTGGTGGTCCCCCCTTGTCCTGGTGGTCCCCCCATGCCCTTATAGTCCGTCCATGTCCTGGTGGTCCCCCCATGTCCTGATAGTCCATCCATGTCCTGGTGGTCCCCCCATGTCCTGATAGTCCATCCATGTCCTGGTTGTCCCCTCATGTCCTGATAGTCCATCCATGTCCTGATAGTCCATCCATGTCCTGGTGGTCCCCCCTTGTCCTGGTGGTCCCCCCATGCCCTTATAGTCCATCCATGTCCTGGTGGTCCCCCCATGTCCTGATAGTCCATCCATGTCCTAGTGGTCCCCCATGTCCTGATAGTCCATCCATGTCCTGGTGTTCCATCCATGTCCTGGTGGTCCCCCCATGGTGGTCCCCCCATGCCCTTATAGTCCATCCATGTCCTGGTGGTCCCCCCATGTCCTGATAGTCCATCCATGTCCTGGTTGTCCCCCCATGTCCTGATAGTCCATCCATGTCCTGGTGTTCCATCCATGTCCTGGTGGTCCCCCCATGCCCTTATAGTCCATCCATGTCCTGGTGGTCCCCCCATGTCCTGATAGTCCATCCATGTCCTGGTGGTCCCCCATGTCCTGATAGTCCATCCATGTCCTGATAGTCCATCCATGTCCTGGTGGTCCCCCCATGCCCTTATAGTCCATCCATGTCCTGGTGGTCCCCCCATGTCCTGACAGTCCATCCATGTCCTGGTGGTCCCCCATGTCCTGATAGTCCATCCATGTCCTGATAGTCCATCTATGTCCTGGTGGTCCCCCCATGTCCTGGTGGTCCCCCCATGTCCTGACAGTCCATCCATGTCCTGGTGGTCCCCCATGTCCTGATGGTCCATCCATGTCCTGGTGTTCCATCCATGTCCTGGTGGTCCCCCCATGTCCTGATAGTCCATCCATGTCCTGATAGTCCATCCATGTCCTGGTGGTCCGCCCTTGTCCTGGTGGTCCGCCCTTGTCCTGGTGGTCCGCCCTTGTCCTGGTGGTCCGCCCTTGTCCTGGTGGTCCCCCCTTGTCCTGGTGGTCCGCCCTTGTCCTGGTGTGTGCTGAGGTCTTGTGGTGGTGTCTCCAGGTTCATTAATGCGAGGAGGAGGATCCTGCAGCCCATGCTGGACGCCAGCTCCTCAGAGACGCCCAAAGCCAAGAAGAAGACGCCTCAGAACCGACCGCTGCAGCGCTTCTGGCCCGACTCCATCGCTGCTGGGGGGGGGCCCCACCAGCAGGTCACCATGCCAGACGGTAGGCCTGTCTGTCTGTCTGCCTGCCTGTCTGTCTGCCTGCCTGCCTGTCTGTCTGCCTGCCATAGAAGACATAGACAGTAAAAGGAGTAAAGTTACTTTGCCCCCCCCCAGGGACGATGGTGACCATGAACATGGAGAGTCTGCAGAGCCTGACGTCAGACGGCGCCACGCTGGCGGTGCAGCAGGTGATGCTGGGCGGACACAGCGAGGACGAGTCAGGGGACAGCGGCGAGGACGACGAGGACGGAGACATGGCCGGGCTGGGCCTGGACAACAGCGACTCGCTGCAGTAGAGGACACACACACACACAGGCAGAGGCCCGCACACTCCCACACACACACACACACACACACACACACACACACACACACACACACACACGTGGTTTCACACAGAGCACAAAACCTCCAGGACGTGACGGAGAAGGTTCTGGCACTCTTCACCCCTCCACCGTCTGACCGGCAGTTTACACTGCGAGTGTGTGTGTGTGTGTGTGTGTGTGTGTGTGTGCGCGTGTGCGTGTGTGTGTGCGTGCACGTCAGGAGTTTCATTTCAGAAACCGTTTTGTAATCGTTTTGTTGATGTATGCGAGTGCACTTTTTTTGTATATTTAAGCTCAAAAAGATTAAAATCAAACAAACGGAAGAAGAAGAAAAGAAGAAAAGAAGAAGAAGAAAAGAAGTGTTAAAGCAGCCAAGCCGTTTGTTTCGCTCCGTTACTAAATGTTGACTGATCTCTGAGTTTCGGTTGTTTCTCTCGACTCCTCGTCCCCAGCTGAATCTCATTTTTGGATGCCAACACTTTAAAGTTGTATGTGTAAGGGTTTGTCTTCACTTTTTGCATGCTTGTGTTTTGAGTAGATGTGCGCACTCTTACGACTCCGGCGCCGCCGGACTGAACGAAAAAGAAAAAAAAAAAAGGAGAGATGCTTATTTTTATATACAAACATATGAAATTAGTGTTTTTTCGTTCCATTTTTGTGTTTTCCTGTTTTGTAAGGAATATTTATGTACAGATTCATAATTAAAGCTAGTGACCCTGTTTTCCAGGGTTCTTTGAAGTTTTCTAAAAAACAGAAAAAATTGAATGCTGATGAAAATCGCTATTTAAATTGGTTTTAAAACTTACAGTACTAACAAGGCCTTACCTGCGTTCTTTTCTAAAGGATTCTTTGCCAAGAAGCACAAAAACAAAACGAAGTCTGACCCTCGTTAAAATTAGGTCAAAACGACACTAAACTGCAGAGCGCTGCAGAGGCTCCGCCCCCTGTGAAGGCCCCGCCCCCTGCGATGGCCCCGCCCCCTGCAGAGGCGTCACACTGACTCCCTGCAGCTCACCTTTTTATGCTCATTGTGTATACCATGCATTACGTCTTTTAATCATGTTACCGTAGTAGCGTAGGCGTCACGTCCTCCAACGCACAATCCAGAAGAAGAGAAGAGGAAGAGGAGAAGAAGAAGAAGAGAAGAAGAAGAAGAAGAGAAGAAGAACACTGACAATGACACAATCAGGCGGGGGCAGCACCACACACGCAGCCGACAACTTGTTTCTTTTGTTTTTTTTTGCACGCGTTAAACTTTAATTTATGTACAAGTACATGCTCAGAGCAGAGCCCCCACCCCCCACCCCCCCACTACACATACATGTAGTGACAGACGGGACATGTCTGCTCAGTATGTTCATATCACTGCACAAGGGTGGGGGGGGTGGGGGGGGGTGGAGGGTCTGTGTACTGTGGTAGTCGCAGTAATCTGGTATTTTTACCGCTCTGTGAAGTGGAGGCAGGTAGATTTCAGGTGTGGGGGGGGCACTGACCCCCCCCCCCCCCCCCCCGTTGAGCTCTGGGCTCCTCGTTTGCATCTGTTTTTTTTGTTTGCTTTTTATGAAGCGTTGTTCACATTTCTCTCTGTCTGTTTTGCCTTAGAGCTTTCTATTTTGGAATAAACGATGCCTAACTGCTGCTGTGTCCCCGAGTCTGTCTCTGTCCCTCCCTCTGTCTCTGTCCCTCCCTCTGTCTCTATCCCTCTCTCTGTCCCTCCCTCTATCCTTCCCTCTGTCTCTGTCCCTCCCTCTACCCCTCCCTCTGTCTCTATCCCTCTCTCTGTCCCTCCCTCTGTCTCTGTCCCTCCCTCTATCCTTCCCTCTGTCTCTGTCCCTCCCTCTATCCTTCCCTCTCTCTATCCCTCTCTCTGTCCCTCCCTCTGTCTCTGTCCCTCCCTCTACCCCTCCCTCTGTCTCTATCCCTCTCTCTGTCCCTCCCTCTGTCTCTGTCCCTCCCTCTATCCTTCCCTCTGTCTCTCTCTCCCTCTATCCTTCCCTCTCTCTATCCCTCTCTCTGTCCCTCCCTCTGTCTCTGTCCCTCCCTCTATCCTTCCCTCTGTCTCTGTCCCTCCCTCTATCCTTCCCTCTGTCTCTGTCCCTCCCTCTACCCCTCCCTCTGTCTCTATCCCTCCCTCTATCCTTCCCTCTGTCTCTGTCCCTCCCTCTACCCCTCCCTCTGTCTCTATCCCTCTGTCTCTGTCCCTCCCTCTATCCTTCCCTCTGTCTCTGTCCCTCCCTCTGTCTCTGTCCCTCCCTCTATCCTTCCCTCTGTCTCTGTCCCTCCCTCTATCCTTCCCTCTGTCTCTGTCCCTCCCTCTGTCTCTGTCCCTCCCTCTATCCTTCCCTCTGTCTCTGTCCCTCCCTCTACCTTTCCCTCTGTCTCTGTCCCTCCCTCTACCCCTCCCTCTGTCTCTATCCCTCTCTCTGTCCCTCCCTCTGTCTCTGTCCATCCCTCTACCCCTCCCTCTGTCTCTGTCCCTCCCTCTGTCCTTCCCTCTGTCTCTGTCCCTCTCTTGGTCCCTCTCTCTGTCTGTCGTGCTCTTTGCTGTCTGTCCCCCTCCATCTCTTTCCTTCCCTCCCTCCTCTCTCTCTCTTCATTTTGTCTCTCTCTGCCCCCCCTCCTCCATCATCAGGTATTGGTGGTGTTGGTTGTGTGTGGAGTCGTGCAGGGAGGAGGAGCCTCAGAGGTCGCTGTCCACAGTGGGAGGAGCCAGAGCCTCTTCTCTCTGAAACAGAGGCCAGGCTGGTCAGAACACAGAGATGATGTGAGGAGCCTGGGACCTGAAATCTGTAGATGATGGTCACAACAAGGCTGAGATGAGATGATCCCAGAGAGATAACCTGCATAAATAAGGGGTAATAACATTTTAAAAAATAGTAGAAATAACATGAAACATAAATGAGTAAAAGTCCTCTCAAGTTCAGATATCCTCATACCAGGAAATATTCTAGACTGAAGAAACAAGGAACTCGTGCTCAGATCGACTCTGGAGTTGAGACCAGTCGCTGCAGCTCTGGTCTGAGTGTCTCCTGTGAGGGACTGGACACCTATCAGGTGTGTTCCCTGCCTTCACCCTGTGGATGAGAGGCTGCTCCTCCTCCTCCTCCTCCTGCTCCTCCTGCTCCTCCTCAGCGACTCCTGCCGGTCACACCTCCACACAGCAGCACTGCTCCAGAAACATCTGGAACCTTCTCACACTGAACACGTTTCGTCTGCTCTGAAGACTCTGCTCACTCACTGTTTCCTCCTCTAGGAGGCGCTGTTAGCCTCAGAGGGTTTGAAAAGTGGGGAGAATCTTTGAAGGTCACTTTTTAACACATATACAACAAGACTTGAAAATCTTATCTGTCAGGTTCAGAGGCTTCACACCTGTTCTATTCTTTTCTGGGACCTCGGTCAAAACAGCAAAAAGTGTTAGAGCAGGTCCACTATGAAAACTAATTCTGGGAAAATTAAGTTCCTTACAAACAATTAAAAAAGCCTGAATCATGACTCAATGAGGTGTTGCATGTTTACACTCAGGATGAGCCTCACTCAGCCTCCATTCTGACCTCTGATCTCTGACCTCTGACCTCTGAGCTCAGCAGCACAGTGACACGCCGCCTGGTGATTAAAACTGATAGAGAGTGTTTTAGTCTTAAAAAGTGGTTAAAATTATTATTCCAGCTCCTTCCAACAGTCTGACTGTAACCAGTCTGACACTAACCAGTCTGTGACCAGTCTGGCACTAACTGGTCTGACTGTAACCAGTCTGACACTAACCAGTCTGTGACCAGTCTGGCACTAACTGGTCTGACTGTAACCAGTCTGACACTAACCAGTCTGTGACCAGTCTGGCACTAACTGGTCTGACTGTAACCAGTCTGACACTAACCAGTCTGTAACCAGTCTGGCACTAACTGGTCTGACTGTAACCAGTCTGACACTAACCAGTCAGTGACCAGTCTGACACTAACTGGTCTGACTGTAACCAGTCTGACACTAACCAGTCTGTGACCAGTCTGGCACTAACTGGTCTGACTGTAACCAGTCTGACACTAACCAGTCTGTGACCAGTCTGGCACTAACTGGTCTGACTGTAACCAGTCTGACACTAACCAGTCTGTGACCAGTCTGGCACTAACTGGTCTGACTGTAACCAGTCTGACACTAACCAGTCTGTGACCAGTCTGGCACTAACTGGTCTGACTGTAACCAGTCTGACACTAACCAGTCTGTAACCAGTCTGGCACTAACTGGTCTGACTGTAACCAGTCTGACACTAACCAGTCAGTGACCACTCTGACACTAACTGGTCTGACTGTAACCAGTCTGACACTAACCAGTCTGTGACCAGTCTGGCACTAACTGGTCTGACTGTAACCAGTCTGACACTAACCAGTCTGTGACCAG
>CM055202.1:1021315-1026315 GCA_029224185.1 Karalla daura | reverse complement strand
GCTGTAAGGTTCTGCAGCTTGATGAGCTGTGATTGGCTGAGGTCCATGGACACCAGGTTGTACTGCAGGTCACGCTCGATGGAGGTGACAGAGATGAAGAACGACTCCACATACCTGATGGGAGGGGGGTGGGGGGGGGTGGGGGGGGGGGTGGGGGGGGGGTGGGTATAGGTGAGAGCACGGGTGTGACGAAAAACATTGATGTCACAAGGGGTGAAAACAGATAAAAGGACAGGAGAGAACACATCTGTAACAGGTGAAAACACTGTTGTGAACACAGCTGTGAACAGGGGTGAGAACAGGTGTGAACACAGGTATGTCAGGTGAGAAGACAGCTGAGAACAGGGGTGTGAACAGGTGTGAACACAGGGATGTCAGGTGAGAAGACAGCTGAGAACACAGCTGTGAACAGGGGTGAGAACAGGTGTGAACACAGGTATGTCAGGTGAGAAGACAGCTGTGAAAAGCGGTGTGAACAAGGGTGTGAACAGGGGTGAGGAGACACCTGGCGTATCCCAGCTGGCGACAGGCAGAAACACCCAGCCAGTTGTTCCATCCTTCAGAACAAACCGTCCTCCAGACTCCGCCCCTCTGCACCTGCAGCACGGAGCTCCGCCCACTGAGGCGCACTGAGACGTGGACAGAGAGACAGACGACCAGACAGGAAGGAGAGAGGAACAAAGATTATCTTCTAATGGGACTGTTCATGATATGGATGGATCAGCAAAGCACCTCCAAAGGCTGAAACATCAGAGCAGGAGCTTTACATAGTGTGGGACATGCTGGGACTTTAGATGTCTCGGGTTGTGGGCTCCTCACATCCAGCTTCCTCATTAAATACCAAACACAACATAACGTTTATATGACTGTGCTACATACTGTGAGGTTAGGGCTGTGAAGTTGTGAATGTAGTGGGTAGAGTTGTAGAGTCACATTAAGACGTGATCATCCACATAAGTGGCAGCAGAGACAGCCAATCAGAGCTCAGCCTACATGAGGTTGCCAGATCAGCATGAAAGGAGCCAGATCTGAGCAGGAACAGAGTGTAATATTCCCACAGCTACTAACAGTATGTAGAACAGACTGAGCTCTGATGGAACCAGAGCTCATAGCTTCTATGTTAACAGGAGAACAGAGGGACGCTCCGTCTAAAGGCCCCAGTACGAGGAATCACCACACCAGTAGCAGGAGTCACCACACCAGTACCAGTACAAAACTGTGTGTGTATGCGTCTCTCTCACCACAGCCCAGCTCGTCCTCTCCACCGTCACAGTCGACCTCTCCGTCACACTGAGCCACCGCGCTGACACATCTGGACGACGAACCGCAGCGAAACTTCCCCACGCAGCTCAGACCCACTGCTCACACACACACACACACACACACACTCACACACACACACACACACACACACACACACACACACACACACACACACACACACACACAGTTGTGACCTCCTGCCTCAGTCCCTCTGCAGGTGTGTGTGTGTGTGTGTGTGTGTGTGTGTGTGTGTGTGTGTGGTGTCACCTCCGAGGCCGATGCCGAGGGCGAGCACGAGGAGCGCGGTGGCGGCAGCGGCAAGGAGCAGTGGGAGGCGCAGCTCCTGCAGCCGGCTCCTCCAGCTCTTCTCCAGGTCATCTTCTGTGGACAGACCAGAGGCATGGTTGACCACCAGGACAGGGGACCACCAGGGCGGGGGACCACCAGGGTGGGGACCACCAGGATGGGGACCACCAGGACGGGGACCACCAGGGCTGGGACCACCAGGACGGGGACCACCAGGGCTGGGACCACCAGGACGGGGACCACCAGGGCGGGGGACCACCAGGGCGGGGGACCACCAGGACGGGGACCACCAGGACGGGGGACCACCAGGGCGGGGGACCACCAGGGCTGGGACCACCAGGACGGGGACCACCAGGGCGGGGACCACCAGGACGGGGGACCACCAGGGCGGGGGACCACCAGGGCTGGGACCACCAGGACGGGGACCACCAGGACAGGGGACCACCAGGGCGGGGACCACCAGGGTGGGGGACCACCAGGGCAGGGGACCCCCATCAAACCCTCAGAGCCCAATTCTGATTCTGGGTTCTCCCAGTTTTCCAGTCTTGAAGGCCATGCCCTCTCTGAGGTAAGTGCTCCATACGTGCTTTGTGTTGGCGTGCTAGTTAACAGAGGTCCACTGGGGGCAGCACTGAGCTCAGAGGTCACATACAGGCCGAGGGTGATTACAGCCACCAACAAACAGGGTGATGGTAGCAAAATCACAAAAAACAGCTGGTCCACTGGGAACAGAGCTGAGAGCTGAGGCCACCTGGTGGCCAGAAGTGAAACAACACACACACACACAGGGAGAACAAGACCCTTGGCCCAGCTGGGATTTGAACCATGGACCTTCTTGCTGACCACTTTCTACCATGTTACACCTCATATAAGAGCAGCTCCCCAAACACCCTTACAGTCATGTTACATCAGCTGATCATTCCTGTGAGTGGCAGCAGAGGCAGCCAATCATAGAGCACTGCACCTGTGGTTGCCAGATCAGCATGAAAGGAGCCAGATCAGAGAGTAATATTCCCCCAGCTACAAACAGGATGTAGAACAGACTCTGCCCTCTGATGGAACCAGATGGAGAACAGAGGAACGCTGCATCCCATTAAAAGATAAGTTACAAAATGCCAAAACACCATCCATTCACCTCATTAGTGAATGGGTCCTGTGTGTGTGCATGTGTGTGTGTGTGTGTGTGTGCATGTGTGTGTGTGTGTGTGTGTGTGTGTGTGTGTGTGTGTGTGTGTGTGTGTGTGTGTGTGTGTGTGTGTGTGTGTGTGAGGGGGAGTCTGTCACTCTCACCGTGGATGAACGGCTGCACCTTGGTGACCGGCATGCTGGGACTGGGAGCAGCTGCTCTGAGCTGCCCGGGCGGAGCAGGTCCTCCCCCCTGCTCAGCCTGCTCCTTCTGCTCCTCCTTCTGCTCCTCCTGCTCCTCCTGGCCCTGGGGGGGGGGGCTCCGTGGCGAGGCTGCCCAGCGGGCTGACGTTGAGCGTGGTGGGGGTCTCCACCGCAGGGAGGTCCTCCTCCGTCACCGACACCACCTCGATCCTGGAGGGGTCCGGCTCCGGGGCCTCCGCCTGCAGCTGGGGGAGAGGGGGGGGGGGGGGGGGGGGGGGTACCATCATCCACCACTGCTAAGCACACTGGTTGCTTAGACACGGTTGTATCAGCTTAGCTTAGTTTAGCTTAGCTTATCTTACCTTAGCGCTCAGTGTAACTGTCCACACAAATCCACACTCGGCTTTTACAAATGTTTTGATGAACGATTATTTACGACTTCAAAAATTCATGCAAACAAAGAAGATGTAAAAGTGTGGCTATCCAGAGACACACGAACTAATAAAAGACAGAACCCATTCAAATCATTACTATTATCAACAATTTTGTGGCAGTAATTTGTTGATTTGAGTAATCAGACATGTCTGCTCTGCTTCTGGTTTCTTCACAATGTGAAACAAACATCTTATAAACCAAACCACTGCAAATGTCTCACTTGGTACAGTTCATGTTCTTCTATCGAAATGTGATCTAAATGATCGTAAGACTCCAGTGGTTTATTCCTTCAATAATGAAGTTATTAATAAATGAATATAAAAATGTAAAATACTCTGACTTAATATGACTGACCAGTAATCCAGTCTTATTTCTGGTTCCATCAGAGCTCAAAGTATGTTCTACATCCTGTTTGTAGCTGGGGCAATATTACACTCTATTTCTGCTCATATCCGGCTAATTTCATGCTGATCTGGCAACCACACGAAGGCCACACTCAGACTGGCAGTCTCTGCTGACACTCACATGAACAATCACATGACTTCATGTAGCTCTACGTGTCTTCATGTCTACGTTTCTCAACAGTTCAACCTGAACTCTGCAGGAGGATTTCTACATGGACAGCTCTGTTTCTACGTCCTGACTTCATCACTTACTGTCGGGGCCGTGGCTGAGTCGGCAGCTGGGTCTGCGAAGCAGAGAGAGAGGGAGGGAGGGAGGGAGGGAGAGAGAGGAGGAGGAGGAGAGGTGATGAAGAGGAGTCAACAGCCTGGAGTCCTGGGATCAGTGGGATGCTCCTCACGTACTGGTCTCCACGCTGCTCCTCATCCTGCCATCGTCCCGGCTCAGCTGGGATGAGTCCAGCACCGCGTCCCCCCTCCCTCGCCCCTCCTCCCTCCTCTCTCTGGTCGCTCGCCCTCCTGCCGTGCTAGCTCTGACATAAAGAGACACCTGAGCAGGTGAGAGCAGCAGGGATCAGGTGACCCTCCCGCCTCCCACCCCCCAGCTCCTGTTACAGAGTCGAGTGTCCAGGAGGGAGGAGGAGGGATAGGAGGGTCAATTGTAGGGGGAGGAGGGAGAGAGCATGAGGGGGAGGAGGCGGAATAGGAGGGGGAAGAGGAGGAGCAGGTGGGGGGATGGGGGGCTGAGGGGGGCAAGAAGGGGAGGAGGGGGAGCAGGAGGAGGAGTAGGAGCAGCTGCAGGACCTCTGCTGTCAGGGCAGAGGTTGCATCACTCAGAACAGGATGGGGAGGAGGAGAAGGAGGAGGGGCGGAGGAGCAGGAGGGGAGGAAGAGGAGGAGGAGCAGGAGCAGGAGGTGCCTGTACAGCTGCTGGGATTCCCTGCAGAAACTTGAGCTGATGCTAAGTTTTGATAAAATGCTCAAAGAGAGTCAACACATCCGCAGATGGATGGACGGACGGACGGACGGACGGACAGACAGACAGACAGACAGACAGACAGACAGACAGACAGACAGACAGATAGATAGATAGATAGATAGATAGATAGATAGATAGATAGATAGATAGTACACATGACTGTAATAATGAGATAAAAGGTCCAGTCATCAAAACCTTTATTTGTTAAAAATGAATGGAGAAATAAATAAAAATAAATAAGAAAATAATAAAAAAAAAAGATAATACAAATAAGAATGTTTGTCTTC
>CM055202.1:991315-1016315 GCA_029224185.1 Karalla daura | reverse complement strand
TATGACTGACTGGTTATGACTGGGTGAATGGTTATGACCGTGTGACTGGTTATGACTGGGTGAATGGTTATGACCGTGTGACTGGTTATGACTGACTGGTTATGAATGGGTGAACAGTGACCCAGGTCTCACCTCCTTGAAGTCCTTGACAGTTTTGAAGTAGAGCCTCTGTTTGTCGAGCAGCTCCAGGTACTCGTCGTTCAGCTGGTCTCGTCTCATCTTGTTCTCCTGCTTCTTCTTCTCCATCTGCAGAGGCAGGCAGACAGGAAGTGACATCACGCTGCACACACTCTTCCTCCTGCCCGCCATGCTGGCCCTGTCACAGGTTTACCTTGATGCGACTCTGCTTGATTCCCTCCACGATCTGCTCCATCTGACGCAGGAACTGCTCCTTAGCTGCTGACGACGACATGGCCCTGGACACACACACACCTGAGTGTGTCTCCTCACACACACACACACACACACCTGAGTGTGTCTCCTCACACGCACTGCGTGTCCTCATAGAGATTTTACTCACGTTTGGAAGTTATCATGAATGGAGTTCAGCAGAGTCACCTGCAGATGCAGAAATATTTCTCTCAGCTCTGGTTTGCTATACAGCAGCGTCACAGCCTCACTAACAGCTAGCAGCTAACAGCTAACAGCTGTCAACTAGAGGCTAATAGCTAACAGCTACCACAAGTGTCTGCTAGTGGTTAATACGTCTTACTGAAAGATGGATAACAGCTATCACTAACAGCTAACTGCTAACAGCTATCACTAACAGCTAACTGCTAGCAGCTGTCACTAACAGCTAACTGCTAACAGCTATCACTAACAGCTAACTGCTAACAGCTATCACTAACAGCTAACTGATAGCAGCTGTCACTAACAGCTAACTGCTAACAGCTATCACTAACAGCTAACTGCTATCACTAACAGCTAACTGCTAGCAGCTATCGCTAACTGCTAACAGCTCTCACTAACAGCTAACTGCTAGCAGCTATCACTAACAGCTAACTGCTAGCAGCTATCACTAACAGCTAACAGCTATCACTAACAGCTAACTGCTAACAGCTATCACTAACAGCTAACAGCTAGCAGCTTCTCACCTCCTTCTCCAGGTAAACCTTCTTGTCGTCCAGTGTGTTGTAGAGAGTGAAGAACTGCTTGGTCTCCTTGTGAGTCGCTGACACTGAGAGAAGAAGAAGAGGAGTCAGAAGAGGAGGAGGATGAGGAGGAGTGCTCAGGGTGCTGGTTCTGACCCACCAGAAGAAGAGAGGAGAACCAGGGAGGAGTCAGAAGGAGCGAGGGAGGAGCCAGGGAAAGTGAGGGAGAAGTCAGGGGGAGTGAGGCGGAGTCAGGAGGAGTCAGGAGGAGTGAGGATGAGTGAGCAGGAGTGAGGAGGAGTGAGGAGCAGCTGTTTAACCCACCCTGGCTGTACAGCTCGATGAACCTCTTCTGGTACTGGGTAAGCTCGGCCCGGCTCGGCACCTCGTCGATCCTCCTCTGGAGGACGGCGATCTCTCGGTTCCTCCGAGCCTGGACCAGAGGAGCACTCAGCAGTCTGGAGATAACCAGCTCCTGGCTAAGACTAGTTAAAGAGCTGGTCTCCATTTAACCAGCTGTAACCAGAACCTCATCTCTAACTCACTAAACAGTCGTCTATAGACACAACCATACAACAGACCAAAGGAGGGCGGTCATGAGAGGAGGAGGAGGAGGAGGAGGAGGAGGAGGAGGAGATGTGCACTGGTTACCATGAGCAGTCTGATCTTCTGCAGCTTCTCACGGTCGGTGTTGTACTGCTTGTCAATCAACTGGTTCCTCTCCTGAAGAGAGGGAGAGTCAGGGTTCATCCATCATCCATCCAACATCCATCCATCTATCTAACATCCATCCATCCATCATCCATCCATCACTCTGTGTGTGTGTGTGTGTGTGTGTGTGTGTGTGTGTGTGTGCGTGTCCTAGTGGGTCAGGCATCTCCTACCTGAACCTCCTCTGTTTCCTGTCCTGACGCTGTCTTCAGCTCCTCAATGTTCTGCTGCAGACGAACCATCTCCTCCTACACACACACACACACACACACACACACACACACACACACACACACACACACACACACACACACACACACACACACACACACACACACACACACACCATCAACTAGAAGATGTCCATGTGGAAACGTCGACAGAGCTGTACTGTCACCAATGTTGTGAGTTTCAAAGTCCACAATAACTTAACTGTGGAAAAATGTAGAAAAATATATCACATCATATTTTTTGCGTCCGTTCTTTTTAAGTTTATTGGATTGTAGTTCTATTGTGTTTATTGTATTAACTGTAGAAGTTTAAATGTTGGCCTGATCAGCCAAAGAGTAGCTGCAGTCAAACAAGATGGACCACGTGTGTGTGTGTGAGTGTGAGTGTGAGTGTGTGTGTGTGTGTGTGTGTGTGTGTGTGTGTGTGTGTGTGTTGAGGCCCTCACCCTGCAGTGTGTGCGGAACTCCTGCTCCTGCTGCTTCAGGTTCTCGTTCATGGTCACCAGAGCTCTCAGCTTCTCCAGGACGCTGTGCAACCCCACACATACACACACACACACACACACACACACACACACACACACACACACACACACACACACACACACACTTCATCATTCAGTCTTTGCCTGAAACGAGCTCCCAGTGCTTTAACTACGACCAACCAACCTTTTGTCTGCCTGCTCCTCCTCCTCCTCCAGAGACTTCAGCTCCTTCTCCAGCTTCTCCCAGCACTCTATCGCCTGTCAGAACACACACGCTTAGGTGTGTGTGTGTGTGTGTGTGTGTTGAGTGTGTGTGTGTGTGTGTGTGTGTGTGTGCGGCTGCAGGGCGGTGCTCTCACCTCGGTCAGACTCCTCTTGGCCTCGTCGCAGGCTGCCTTCACCTCTGTGTGTTTGGCTCGCAGCTGAGAACGAGAGAAACAGACGAGATTACTAGATCCACTGCTGATCTAGAGCTGATCTACTGCTGATCTAGAGCTGATCTACTGCTGATCTACTGCTGATCTAGAGCTGATCTAGAGCCGATCTACTGCTGATCTACTGCTGATCTAGAGCTGATCTACTGCTGATCTAGAGCTGATCTAGAGCCGATCTACTGCTGATCTACTGCTGATCTAGAGCTGATCTAGAGCTGATCTACTGCTGATCTACTGCTGATCTACTGCTGATCTACTGCTGATTTACTGCTGATTTACTGCTGATCTACTGCTGATCTAGAGCTGATCTAGAGCTGATCTACAGCTGATCTAGAGCTGATCTACTAACTGTGTGTAGTCCAGGTTGTATGTTTCTATTGTTTCTATTGTTGTTGTGTGTGGTCATCTCCAGCTCAGAGTCTGGACAACAATGATAAAGAGTAAAGATCAGAGGAGCTGCTGGTCACTGACACATCCCAGACTGCAGTCATTCAGCACTAGAAATGTACTCCAAAGAAGATCTGAGAGAATGTGAGCTCCCCAGGAGTAAGGAGAGGAGGTGCAGGGGAGCTCACCTCCTCCAGCTGTTTGCTCTTCTGCTGGATCTGTTTCTGGAGTGAGGCCATGGCTCGACGATGCTGCTGGACAGGACCGAACCGCTCCGACCGCTCCTCAGAGGAGAGCTCCGACTGCTGGAGGAGGAGGAGGAGGAGGAGGAGGAGCAGTCAGTGATAGAGGCTGAATGAAGTTTGACCTCAGATCCTCATCTCTCACCTTCTCTGCGTACTCGGAGGCGATCTGTTTGATCTCCTCCGACTGGAGACCCACGATCTGACCCACCGCACTCGCTGTCAGACGGCCCTGCGCACGCGCACACACACACACACACACACACACACACACACACACACACACACACACACACACACACACACACACACACACACACACACACGTATATATGTTGCATGAGACAAATGAATCTCTGGAGTGTGGGAGGAGCAGAGGAGAGGAGCTGTGTGTGCTCCTCCTTCAGAGGGCGGTGGATCCTACCTCCTCATTGACCATGGCAGCCATGCTGGTCATCAGGGCTTTGATCCGCACCTGAGAGAATGAACAAATAGTTATTAATCCAATGAATGGCAACATAAACCTCCTGATCTGAGCTCTCAATGTAACTTGTGTTTGGTCAGTCTCAGTGATGGAGCTCCTCTCAGACTGGGCCCTTCAGACTGGCTTGATCTTCATCTTCTCTGGTTTGATCCATGTTCTACTCTGTTATCCTGCCCTCCCTCTCCATAGAACGGCTCATGTAGAACATGTTCAGTGTGACTGATGGGACATAGAGCCGCACTAACAGAAGCTGATCTGAGGCATGAAACACAACCAGTCAGTGGAGTGGAGCCCTGGAGCGGCTCTGGTGTGTGTGTGTGTGTGTGTGTGTGTGTGTAATAGAAATCAATAGGTCATACAGAATATCAACAACATTGTGAGGGTCAGGCACCTCCTCGGCCTCCTGCAGGTCTTCCTCTGACACCTCCGGGGGCCCAGCCAGGGCTCCACTGGCGGGCACCGCCTTCTTCTCCTCCACCTGGGGGGGGGGGGGGGGCAGAGAGGAAGAGGGAGGTGAGGCTGAGGCCCAGCAGCTACAGGTCAGCTGACAGATGAACCACCCACCTGCTCGGGCCTGGCCTGCCTGCTGAAGCCGTACCTCCTGAGGAGACAACCACAGGTCAGTCTGGGCAGAGCCAGCAGCTCCACCCACTGGTGCACCGTGCCACACCACCCACAGCAGCCACACCTCACATCCACCTGTCAGTATATTAGAGGAGACCTGGGACCCCCACACCCCCCGCTCCCTCCCTGGTCTTCGCAGAGTAACCACAGCCTGTCCCCTTCAGATGTTCATCATGTCCTCCTCCATGGAGAAATGTATTCAGAAGCAGATAAAAACTGTGTGAATCTGATCAGGAAGTGGAGCAGAGGACTGTCTGGTTTCAGTTTGTGGTGAAAGGTCAGAGTATCTGCTCCTGGTTCCACCTATAATCACGTTGGAGCTGCAGACTGGAGCTGCAGGCTGGAGCTGCAGGCTGGATTCAGTCTCATCTTCCTCAGAGATCAGTTTCTCACTGAAACAGTCTCGGGCGTTCACAGTTTGATAGTTTGACGTCGTAGTCTAATGTTGATTCATCTTCCTCCACATTTCCTGTACAATATATTCATGATTTATCGTGTTCATTGAGTTTTAAAGGAGATCTTTATTCTAAATCTAAAAGTAAGTTAACCAAGTTTCTTCTTTATGTAATATAACATTATATTTGGTGATTATTACATTATTATATTTCCATTTTATCTTGACATAATTTCGTCTCCACAGCAGCGTCTGGGGACAGCCTGGGAGCATCTAGTCCAGACCTGGAAATGAGCCTCAATCAAACTCCAGACTTTTCCATGCAGTGGAGGAACCCTGAGCAAGGCCGTGGGGGGGGGGGCTGCACACAGTACTTACAGCAGGACCCCTGACACCCTGACCCAGGAGAGGAGGAGGAGGAGGAGGAGCACAGGAGGAGGGATGGAGGATGGAAGGATGGAGGAGAAAGAGCATCAGACACAGCAGACAAGTGGGAATCTGTATCTGGAAGAGGAGGAGGAGCAGCAGGAGGAAGAATGGAGCTAGAGGGTGGGGGGTGAATGCTCTGAGCTGCAGAGTGACAGGGTGAATGCTCTGACCTGCCGTACTCCAGCAGTGTGGAGTGGACTCTGGACTCCTCGTCCAGCAGCTGTCCAGCATCCTGCTGTCTGCGGTACTTCCTCTGAGGTCTGTAGACTTCCTGGAGACACCAGTGAAACCAGTGAAACCAGTGAAACCAGTGAAACCAGGACCAAAGGACAGCCTTGGTTCTTACTAACAGGAAGACGTGTTGGAGAGTCTGTCCCTTTAAGACTTCATTTGAATCTTAAAACAAAATTCTACTTTCAACACATCAAGTGAAATGTTTATAAATTGTTATATTATCATATACAATCTTGTATAATATGAATTATTACAATAGAAATTATTAGATATTACAAATTAGTATAAATGGTGTCGAGTGACATTATCTGGCTGCATGGACAGATTATCTTAATCCTGAGGTTAACTCCACCTCCTGGCTAAGACTAGTTAAAGAGATTCAACTAAACTGTCAGAGCTGGTCTCTGTCTAACCAGCTGTAACCAGCAGCTCATCTCTAACTCTCTCAACAGTGGCAGTGGACTCAACCAGACCACAGACCTCAGATCAGCTGGAGGAACAAAGCCCCACAGAACCAAGGAAACCAGGTAAAGCTACTACAATAAACCTGGTCACTACCAGGGACTCTCAGACTGGTTACAGACAGACTGGTTCCAGTCAGACTGGTTACAGACTGGTTATAGACTGGTTACAGACAGACTGGTTCCAGTCAGACTGGTTACAGACTGGTTACAGACAGACTGGTTCCAGTCAGACTGGTTACAGACTGGTTACAGACTGGTTACAGACTGGTTACAGACAGACTGGTTCCAGTCAGACTGGTTACAGACTGGTTACAGACTGGTTACAGACTGGTTACAGACAGACTGGTTCCAGTCAGACTGGTTACAGACTGGTTCCAGACTGGTTACAGACTGGTTACAGACAGGTTATAGACTGGTTACAGACTGGTTACAGACAGACTGGTTCCAGTCAGACTGGTTACAGACTGGTTACAGACTGGTTCCAGTCAGACTGGTTCCAGACTGGTTCCAGACTGGTTCCAGACTGGTTACAGACTGGTTACAGACAGGTTATAGACAGGTTACAGACTGGTTACAGACAGACTGGTTCCAGTCAGACAGGTTACAGACAGGTTACAGACAGGTTACAGACTGGTTACAGACAGACTGGTTCCAGTCAGACTGGTTACAGACTGGTTACAGACTGGTTCCAGTCAGACTGGTTACAGACTGGTTACAGACAGACTGGTTCCAGTCAGACTGTTTACAGACAGGTTACAGACTGGTTACAGACAGACTGGTTCCAGTCAGACTGGTTACAGACAGGTTACAGACAGGTTACAGACTGGTTACAGACAGACTGGTTCCAGTCAGACTAACATGCTCCCCAGCTGGTGTGGTCTGAAGGGTGGTGGTTGGTAGGTTAACCAACCGATGGTTCAACAACTCACCAGCACGTCCCTCACGGCGCTCACAGCTCTGTCCCTCCTCTGGACGAACTCTTCATCCTGCAGAGCACACAGCAGGCTGCTAGCCACTGCAAGGAGCAGGCCCACGGGCCAGCAGGGAAGCTACAGCAATACTACCGCTCATGCTAAACACCTACCAACAAAAACATGCTGAACTCCAAACAGTCGTAGTTTAGAACCAGTTTAGTTTACTTTTGAACTAATTCCATCACGCTGACATTTCGAGAGTGCTCCTGGATGAGGGCTCGTTGGTTTTCCCGTCTCACAAGATACTGTTGTGAGTGTGTATGTCTGAGAGAGACTGAGTGAGTGAGTGAGTGAGAGAGAGACTGAGTGAGTGAGAGAGAGACTGAGTGAGTGAGTGAGTGAGAGAGAGAGAGAGAGACTGAGTGTGTGTGTGAGTCAGTGAGTGAGTGAGTGAGTGAGAGAGAGACTGAGTGAGTGAGAGAGAGACTGAGTGAGTGAGAGAGAGACTGAGTGAGTGAGAGAGAGACTGAGTGAGTGAGAGAGAGACTGAGTGAGTGAGAGAGAGACTGAGTGAGTGAGTGAGTGAGAGAGAGAGAGAGAGAGAGACTGAGTGTGTGTGTGAGTCAGTGAGTGAGTGAGTGAGTGAGAGAGAGAGAGAGACTGAGTGAGAGAGAGACTGAGTGAGTGAGTGAGTGAGAGAGAGAGAGACTGAGTGTGTGTGTGAGTGAGTGAGTGAGTGAGAGAGAGAGACTGAGTGAGTGAGTGAGAGAGAGAGACTGAGTGAGTGACTGAGTGAGAGAGAGACTGAGTGTGTGTGTGAGTGAGAGAGAGACTGAGTGTGTGTGTGAGTGAGTGAGTGAGTGAGTGAGACAGAGACTGAGTGTGTGTGTGAGTGAGTGAGTGAGTGAGAGAGACTGAGTGAGTGAGTGAGAGAGAGACTGAGTGAGTGAGTGAGAGAGACTGAGTGAGTGAGTGAGTGAGTGAGAGAGAGACTGAGTGAGTGAGTGAGTGAGTGAGAGAGAGACTGAGTGAGTGAGTGAGTGAGAGAGAGACTGAGTGATTGAGTGAGTGAGTGAGACTGAGTGAGTGAGTGAGTGAGTGAGTGAGAGAGAGACTGAGTGAGTGAGTGAGTGAGTGAGAGACTGAGTGTGTGTGTGAGTGAGAGAGAGACTGAGTGAGTGAGTGAGTGAGAGAGAGACTGAGTGAGTGAGTGAGTGAGTGAGTGAGAGAGAGACTGAGTGAGTGAGTGAGTGAGTGAGTGAGAGAGAGACTGAGTGAGTGAGTGAGAGACTGAGTGTGTGTGTGAGTGAGAGAGAGACTGAGTGAGTGAGTGAGTGAGTGAGAGAGAGACTGAGTGAGTGAGTGAGTGAGTGAGTGAGAGAGAGACTGAGTGAGTGAGTGAGTGAGTGAGTGAGTGAGTGAGTGAGAGAGAGACTGAGTGAGTGAGTGAGAGACTGAGTGTGTGTGTGAGTGAGAGAGAGACTGAGTGAGTGAGTGAGTGAGTGAGAGAGAGACTGAGTGAGTGAGTGAGTGAGTGAGAGAGAGACTGAGTGAGTGAGTGAGTGAGAGAGAGACTGAGTGAGTGAGTGAGTGAGTGAGAGAGAGACTGAGTGAGTGAGTGAGTGAGTGAGTGAGTGAGAGAGAGACTGAGTGAGTGAGTGAGTGAGAGCAGTGAGCCGAGGTTGCCATGACGACAGCTCCTGTCTGCAGACCCACGGTCTGTGTCTGTCTGACCTCGGTGTGTTTGAGAAGGTGATGCTGAAAAACGATACAACCTACAACATGCAACTCGGTACACAGACAGACTACAATTTTCTAACTTTGATCGCAGAAATGAATGGAGGCTTATGGAGAGAAGAGGCTGCGCTGGGCCGACTGAGGCTGTTTACATTTCATAAGGTGCACAGATTTATGGCCTGCATCACATGAGAGCACCAATGTTCCTACAAAACTGGAGAAAAGACTTTGTCACACAACATTTAAAATTCCATTAAGTCCTGATAAAGACTTTTTAAGGACTATGGTTCTCCAGTAGACGGGTCTCTGACAGAGAGGAGCAGAGCGGCGCCCTCACCTCTGGGAGGCTGTGAGTCTTCTGGAACTGAGAGATGGAGTAGGACCTGACGTAGTCGCCCATCTCCTCCCTGGTCTCTATGGCTCTCTTCACCAGCCACTGGACCAGACAACACACAGTCAGGAGGTCAGCCAGTGGAGAGAGGGAGGGAGGGAGGGGGAGGGAGAGAGGGAGAGAGGGAGAGAGAGAGAGAGAGAGAGAGAGAGAGAGAGAGACACAGACACACACACACACACACACACACACACACACACACACACACACACACACACACACACACACACACACACACACACCATCAGAGTCTGCTCTACATCCTGTTTGTAGCTGGGGGAATACTACGCACTGTTCCTGCTCAGATCTGGCGTCTTTCATGCTGATCTGGCAACCACAAGAAGGCTGCACTGACTGGTGAGCTCTGTTCAGATTCACACATTTTCCAGCTGCATTTCAACACGTTTTTACATGAATGAGGATGTGATGAAGTTTCAGGAGCCGCTGAACATCTGAGCTTGTGTCTCAGAGGGAGGAGCTGCAGCGCTGGCTCATGACTCATGTCTAAGCTTCATTTTCATGTTACACCTGTGCAGTATTCCCATCCATTGCTCATAATGTTATTACTGACTCCCATTACGACGGATTAGGATCTGACTTTACACATACCATTTAGTTGCCGCTACACAGTGTTGATTTTAAGCTGTTCTAACACATTCTGTAAATAGGAGCAGAGCGGCTGTTAATGCAATCAGGACTTTTACATCTAATCCTCTTGCCTCATTTCTCCTTGTTATATTGTTATACAGTGGAACGTCGGGATATAAAATGAACATGATGAAAGTGCAGCTGCTCTGCTGCTCTGAGGACGGGCGAGCAGCTGCACCTGGATCACTGGGAAGATGTGGATGAAGTCCAGGCCCTGGATCTGGTGCGGCTCCAGCCGGTGAGGACACTTCATCTTGGGCAGAACGGACACGATCTTCTCAGTCAGAGCTCTGCAGACACAGCCAGCACGCCATCAGGGCGTCACAAGTCTCAGGGTCTCTGTACACCTCTTAATTCGTGCACATACATATAGCTGGAGGAGGGAAACTGCATGGGACTTTACATGTTTATCATCTAGGTGTCGGTCTTGTTAGGGTGCTGTATGTGTGATGGGCGGCTGGATGTTTTACAGGTGGCTCTACGTGTTTGGATAAACATCGACCTGCACCCTGACGTTTACTCTCTGCTCTGATTGCACAACACTGCCATTTTCTTAAACCTAAACACATTTAGTTTGTAAAACTGAGCAGCTGTCATGCACACATCTACAAGATAATCAGAGGCAAACGGCACGTTTGTGTCAAGAAACCTATTCACTCTGTTATTCAAAATATTTCCTGAAAGGATTTTTTATTAAATATGATGATTTTCCCAATGTGAAGAACTTCTCTGCACAAAAACAGAGGGAAAGCTTGGGCTGGTTATCACTGATGGTTAATTATGCCATGATGTCTAGAACGAGCCATAAAACGAGCTGGACTCAGCAGACGACGAGCTGCTTGAAGCAGCACTCACATCTTCTGCCCGATGGTGGAGTTCTCCTGGAACAGCAGGTCCACGTCAATGTCGAAGTTACAGGTGGTGATGCACCAGGTCATCCCACCCACCACCTGAGGAGGAGGAGGAGGAGGAGGAGAAAAGCTGAAGAGGGCTGGAGCTGAACCCAACATGTCAAGGCTCAAACTGAGTGTGAACCCAGAAAAGCAGAAACAGAGCAGCATGGAGACCTTGTCGAAAGGAGACAGTCCTTTGATCCGAGCCCGGAAGTATCCGGCAGCCAGCAGCAGCTCCAGGATCTCTGCCAGCTTCACACTCTGCTCCTCATCCTCACGGGCCTCCACCTGGGACACACACACACACACACACACACACACACACACACACACACACACACACACACACACACACACACACACACACACACACACACACTTTGTCATGTGGAATGAACGATGTACAATACAAAAGTGTTCATGTGTGGTTCATCTCTCTCTCTCTCTCACAAACACTTTTATGAGGACACATAAACACAGTCAGACAGACTTAGTGATGGACAATATATAATATGATGTAACAAGTTTGGAGACTTGTGTGTGTGTGCCTGGTCCCATGTAGTGGTGATGTGGTAGACTGTGAGTGAGTGAGTGAGTGTGTGTGTGTGTGTGTGTGTGTGTGTGTGTGTGTGTGTGTGTGTGTGTGTGTGTGTGTGTGTGTGTGTGTGTGTGTGTGTGTTTGTTTGGGCTGACTGTGGTCAGGGGGAGTGGATCACGAGGTCGCTGCTTGGATCTCAAACTGATGCTGTCACCAGGTGAGGAGGAGTGTGGATGGCTGAGGCAGACGGGCCGTGCAGGGCAGGCTCTGAGCCCACTGTATGAGCGCATGAAGGTGACAGGGTTAGCAGAGCGCTGAGTGGTCCTGAGGACCCTCCACACATTGGTTCCAGCACCGCAGAATCAAAGAGACGCTCCTGCTAGGAGGGCGCTGTCTCGGGGAGATGAGGACAGCGCCGCACAACACTGATAAACAATCAAATCGATCCCACCGTTAGCTTTAGCTCCTCAGCTAACAGGCGCCCCGTGACGTCAGGAGTGGCCGTTCCCGGCTGGAGGGGGTCAGGCTGCGAGAGGGGGGGGGGGTTGTGTGTGTGTGTGGGGAGGGGTGATGGTGTTGGGGGAGGGGCTCACCTGGACCAGGTGTCCGTCCTGGTCGAGCTGAGCTCCCAGTCTGGAGCCAGTCCTCACTCTGTGGAACACCGAGGCCGCCGCCATGATGGCTGCAGGGGGAGGAGCCTCCCGGGTCACATGACATAGACGTGACCGCGAGCATGTGACTGGGACGTTGCTATGGTTACCACGCTGCTTATTACTTCTGGGACATATAAAAATACTATCTTAGTACTATCTTATTTCATCTGATCTTATCTCAGTTCATATCATATAACAAAATACTCTATAATATAACTATGATAAACTGTAATATTCTTTCTCTTCCGTCTTCATCCTTTTTTGCTGTTTCCTGTCTAAATTTGTCATTGTTTTTGTCGTTTATTGTTATAATTGTTATTTTTATAAAATTGTTATTATCATCATTGCTATTACATCAACGTCACTGCGAACAACTACTTCAACTTTTTTATTTATTTCCCATCAGGCGTCAACCACGGACCCCCCCCCCCCCAAAAAAACAGGAAGTGTTTACGACAGTCTGCCTCTGCTTCACGGCAGCTGCACAGCACCACGTGTGTGTGCCATGGATGTGCTCAGCATGGACGGAGTCCTAAGGAAGAAGAAGAAGAACATGGGAAAGAAAAAGACGAAGCCCCGGAGGGAGGAGGAGAATATGAAGGATGAGCAGGGGGAGAAGGAGGACGAGGAGCTGTGCAGCGTAGAAGAGCAGGAGCAGGATGAGGAGCAGGAGGATGAGGAGCAGGAGGAGCGGAGGCGCCGGCGACTCCTGGAGGCCATCAGCGGGCTGTCGGGCCGCAGGAAGCGGCAGGAGGAGCGCTCTGAGGCGGCGCTGCAGCTGTCGGAGTTCGGCCTGTGTGCAGAGGGCCAGGGCCCCCGGCTGGGCCTCCAGGACCTGCTGGGAACCGGCACCGGCACCGGGGAGCAGGGCCCAGCTCTGTCCTCCAGGGCCCGTAAGCAGCTGAAGAACCTGCAGAGCCAGAACCAGACCCTGCAGTCCCCGCTCAGCCGCCAGGACACGGAGCGCATCCAGCGGGACGTGGCCTTCAGCAAGACCGCCGAGAAGGTGTCGAGATGGAGCGGCGTGATCCACCAGAACCAGCGCAAAGAACAGCTGGTGTTCCCTCTCAACCAGGTACTGACGTCACCATGAGGTAACACGGGGGCTTTGGCCAGGGTCATAGGTCATGTGATGTAGGACAGGGTCACGAGTTTGTGTTATTAGCAGATGGATCATGCATTTATTATTTGTCTGTTTTACCTCCAGGCAGCTTGTCCCCTCTTGCTAGTTGACATGTAACCCATATGTTTACACCAGTCCAACATAAACATGTTAACAGTCAGTGGATCTCTGACTCAGGAGCCCTTGGGCCCCAGACCGATGGAGCGGGTGGTGACGGGCTGGAAGGCTCGGACGCCGCTGGAGCAGGAAGTGTTTGCTCTGCTGACGGCCAACAAGCAGCCGGTCCTGGACCCGGTCCTGACCCCGGCCGAGGAGGCCTCGGTCCGGGCCATGAGCCTGGAGGACGCCAAGATCCGCCGGGCCGAGCTGCAGAAGGCCAGGGCGCTGCAGTCCTACTACGAGGCCAAGGCTCGCAGGGAGAGCAAGATCAAGAGCAAGAAGTACCACAAGGTACCGACCCCAGTCCAGCCTCTGGACTCAGCCTTACTGCGCTGTGGATGAGGATAGACCAGGTCTATCAGGAGTTAAAATCAATTTACTGGCACCAAGGACGAAAGAAGCCAATCCTGAAGCTGAGGTCAGAGAATATTGACCTAATTTAACGAGAATTTAAAACTTCTCCTTAAATGCTCAAATCAATTATTGGATTATCGACATAGTTGTTGATGATTTTCCAAGTTGGCTGATAAGTGTAATTGATTAGTTAGCTCGACAAATAACTAACTTGTGAGATCTTGTGCAGCCCTGCTGTGACTAGTCAATAATGCCCCCCCACCCCCAGGTGCAGAACAAGGCGAAGCGGCGGGAGCAGCTGAGGAGCTTCGAGGAGCAGCTGCGCTCGGACCCGGCTGCAGCGCTGCAGGAGCTGCAGCAGCTGCAGCTGCAGCGCGTGCAGGAGCGCATGTCGCTCAAGCACCAGAACAGCGGGCGCTGGGCGCGCTCCAAGGCCATCATGGCCAAGTACGACGAGGGGGCGCGGCGCGCCATGCAGCAGCAGCTGGAGGTCAATAAGGAGCTGACGCAGAAGCTGGTGACCTCCCTGAACCAGGAGGAGGAGGAGGAGGAGGAGGAACGGGAGGAGGAGGAGCCAGACAAGCTGCCGGACTTTGTGAACGAGGCAGAGCAGGGAGCAGACCCCTCCAACCCCTGGATGAGAGGGAAGCTGACAGAGGAGCCTGCAGAGGAGGAGCTGAAGGAGGTGATGGAGTCAGGGGCCATGGAGGAGAAAACACAGGAGGAGGAGGAGGAGGAGGAGGAAGCAGAGGAGGAGGTGCTTCTCAGAGAGTTTGACAACAGGAGGAAGATGAGGAAAAAGCAGGAGGAAGATGCAGCTCCAGGCAAACCTGCTGAGGAGGAGGAAGAGGAGGAGGAGGAGGAGGAAGCTGGTGCGGAGGAGGAGCTGTTTGAGTTCAGGCGTCTGCTCCGGGGGGAGGCGGTGGCTCCTCTTCCTCAGAGCGTCCCTGACTCCTCAGCTCCACTGCAGGAGGAGCTGCTGAGGGTCCAGACATTGGAGGAGGTGGAGCTCCTGGTCCAGGAGGCTCCACCCCCTGACACCCAGCCTGAGGAAGAGGAGGCTCCAGCAGAAGAAGAGAAGGCTCCTCCGGGAGACGCGCCCCAGAGCCAGGGTGGGAGGAAGAAGAAGAGGAGGAGAGGCATCGAACTGAAGCAGGTTCTCACCAAAGAGAGCGTGGAGGTGCAGGGCCCTCTGGCCCCCACCATGCAGGAGCAGCAGGAGGAGGAGCAGGAGCAGGACCAGAGGAGCCTCATCAGGGAGGCGTTCGCCGGGGATGACGTGGTGTCTGACTTCCTGCGGGACAAGAGGAAGCAGGAGGCGGCGGGGCGCCCCCAGGTGGTGGACCTGAGCCTGCCGGGCTGGGGGGAGTGGGGGGGCTCAGGGCTCCGCCCCTCACGCCACAAACGCAAGAGGTTCCGGCTGAAGGTGGCGGCGGAGGCGCCGCGGAGGGACCGGGACCTGCCGGGCGTCATCATCCAGGAGGGGCGGGCGGCGGGGGGGGCGGCGGCGCTGCAGCCCCCCTCCCTCCCCTTCCCCTTCCAGAACACGCTCCAGTTTGAGAGCACGCTGCGCTGCCCGCTGGGACGCACCTGGAACACCGAGAGGAGCGTCCTCAAGAACACCCGGCCCCGCCTCCTCACCCGGCCCGGGGCCCTCATCCAGCCCATGGAGAAGGAGGAGCTGCTGAAGGAGGAGCAGAAGGAGCAGGGGGAGCAGCCTGCAGGCGGGGGAGCGGGGAAAAGGAGGCGCAAGACGCCGGGGAGAGGAGGAGCAAAACAGCAGCGCCACTGACGGGAAGCTGTGACATCACTGCGGCAGAGCCTAACAGGCCACCGTAGAAACTAACTAACACACTGATCAGAAGCAGATGAACCTGATCCATACAAATGTCTGTCTGCAGTAGGTACAGGCAAGGAAGATGAAAATGGAAGATGTGATGTCTAGTTCTGCAGGTGTGTGTGTGTGTGCGTGCGTGTGTGTGCGCGCCTGATCAGTACAGTTGTCAGGTTTGTTCCACTGACATCTGAACTCTTGTTATCAGTCGGACTGACTAGTTGACCAGTTGATCAGTCAATAGTCAATAAAATGCATCATGTGAAGAAGAGGCTGTGTCATTCTGTTCACAACACATTACGTCTCAGGTCTGGGTTGTAACACACACACACCTACACACACACACACACCTACACACACACACACACGTCAAACTACGACTGTTCATGAGTGAAAGATGAGCTGCAGGTTAGCAGGGGATGGAGACCAGCTCTGGAGGTTTAGTAGACTAGTTAACTAGTCCAGGATCCAAAAGGCAGAGTGATCAGTCATAGTGAGGACCAGCACTGATCGATGATCCATTGACGAGTCAGAGCAGCTGTGATCAGTAACGGGTACTGACTATAGTGGTGTAGTAGCAGCCTCTCATCCTCTTCTCCCTCTCCTCCCTTGTCCTGCTCCTCCTGGTCTCCCTCTGCTCCTCCCCCTCCTCGGTGGGGGGAGGCAGCCTGTGGCCCTGACGTCTCTGTATTCAGGTGATAGACACTCTATTAAAGCAGCCGTCCCAGAGCAGTCTGAGCAGCAGCTCAGCTAATGGCTGTCAGAGGATTCCATTAGAGAGCTGAGACTTCTGCTCCTCCTCCTCCTCCTCTTCCTCCTCTTCCTCCTCTACCGCAGCTCTTTGTAGAGCAAACACTCCAGCTCCACACTGAGGGAGCAAGAGGAGAGATGAGGAGGTGTAGAGGCTCTGATGCTCACTCACACCCCCAGGTTCACATCAGTAAATCATTCATTCACCTGATGGACAGGTGTCCATCACAGTGCACACACATTCACTCTGTCATCCACACCCAGGGACAGCTCAGTCTCCAGTTGACCGCAGGGAGAAAATGTGGCTCCACAGCGCCACCATGTGGCCCGTTAACCAGAAATCAATAATCAGTAAATCATGTGATGATTTATCTGATGTTATCGAGGTGACAGACAGACAGATGGATAGACAGATGGATAGACAGATGGATAGATAGATGGATAGATAGATGAGAGACTGGAGATGACCTGGGATAAGTCTGAGGTAAGAGATGTGTAGTAACCCTGACACACACACACACACAAACACACATTTCCTCTCTCCACCCCCCCCCCCCCCCCAGGCTGACTCCATTCCCTCCCTGACAGGTGTAAGATTAACTTAGTTAGGTGCTGAGCTGCTCATGCGCACCAAATTAAATTAATGGAACAAATTTCCCTCCTAATTAAGATGAAAATACGTGTCAGTTGTAACCTTGCTGAGCACTAATTATGTACAAATGATTTATCATGTGTTTCGTCCTGAATAGCGATGGGCCCGGCTCGGGGCCTGGCCGGCCGCCCCTCTCACTGATTGGCTGCTGATTAACACTGACAGGTTGGTCTGCGGAGGAGCTGCACGGCCCCCGCCAGCCAATCAGAGGCCGGCTGCCCCCCCCCCCCCCCCCCCACCTACATGGAGGGTGCAGCTGAGCATCACTGGGCCCGCTCTCTCCTTCTTGTTTCACTCCTCGGAATGAAAATAAAGTGGAGGAGGAGGAGGAGGTGTCTGCAGCTCAAATAAACCAAAGAAGAAGAAGAGGAGGAGGATTGCAGGGAAAGTGTTTTCTCTCCTTCTCCTCTTTGTGAAACCAGCGTTGTTCATTCTTACTGTTCCGACATACGTAACGTCTCAAATCATCTGAGAACATTCCCCCAACAGGGGGAGCGGGACACTTCTTCAAGGGACATTGGACACATGGAGGCTACTGTAGCTGCAGTACCTGTTTGGGACAGGGAGGCGCTAGAGAGACCTGCCCTGGATCAGATACAGGACTTGATCGTCAGAGGGGAGGGGGTCCCTGAAGTGGCCTTTCTAACTTCTTGTTGTACAGCGTTCAGTTCTATTTACAATAAGTAATCGATCAATCAACCTTCAACTATTTCAACCAATAATCAGTTGTCATCATGGCATTAAATAAAACATCTGTCAGTCTGAATTCTAAGCTCTCATCCTCTTGAAGGAGGTTATTCTGTGGTTTCTTTGGTCCTGTGCGGAGCAGAGTGGAGATCTGTGAGGTGAGGACAGGTCGAGGGGTGTGCTCCTCAGCCCATGACGCACTGATCAGCACTTTATAGATCAAACAACCAATCAGCTGCTGGGGAAATAAATGATAAGCAGACACATTGAAGGAGCTTTATCTGAGAACAACTAAAAAAAACAGAAATGTGCTGCTTTCTGAGGAGGAGGAGGAGGAGACAGGAGAAGTTCAGTTCGGCCTGTCACCAGCAGGGGGCGTAGCAGCTCCAGGATGCAGCAGAGAAAGCTTCAGGTTCAACCCGCAGGAATCTGCACACACACACACACACACACACACACACACACACACACACACACCCACACACACACCTACACACACACACACACACACACCTGCTCCAGGACATTTGCATCTGTTTTACTGTATGTGTGTGTGTGTGTGTGTGTGGCTTCAGTCCAGCGTGTGTGGTGCCAGCTCAGAGCAGAGGTACCTGAGGACTGGGAGGTCCCAGCAGCTCTGGTCTGAGGAACATCTCTCCATTCAGCAGGAACAAAGAGTCCAGTCAGAGGCTGCACCGTCCTCCTCACACCTCCTCTCACAGCCACGACGGAACCAGAGGTCACTGGGTCAGCAAACAAAGAACTAATAATAGCTAGAGGAGAGAGGAGGATGAGGCTCTGTGTGTCTGTGTGTGTGTGTGCGTGTGTGTGTGTGTGTGTGTGTGTGTGTGTGTGTGTGTGTCTGTGTGTGTGTGTGTGTGTGTGTGTGTGTGTGTGTGCTTTTGTCTTTGTGGCAGGACTCAGATCAGTTGCTGTGACAACAGACTGACTTTATCTTCTAATATTTATTTTTTCAAACATCCTGAATCAGAAAGCAAGGAGCAGTAGAAGCAGTAGAAGCTGCAGCAGTAGAAGCAGTAGAAGCTGCAGCAGGAGAAGCAGTAGAAGCTGCAGCAGTAGAAGCAGTAGAAGCTGCAGCAGTAGAAGCTGCAGCAGTAGAAGCAGTAGAAGCAGTAGAAGCTGCAGCAGTAGAAGCAGTAGAAGCTGCAGCAGTAGAAGCAGTAGAAGCTGCAGCAGGAGAAGCAGTAGAAGCTGCAGCAGTAGAAGCAGTAGAAGCTGCAGCAGGAGAAGCAGTAGAAGCTGCAGCAGTAGAAGCAGTAGAAGCTGAAGCTGCAGCAGTAGAAGCTGCAGCAGTAGAAGCAGTAGAAGCTGAGGCTGCTCGACTCCATTATCACCTGGACTGGTCTCTCTCTCTGAGCTCAGTCGCTGCTGGAATAGGAGGCTGATTGTGATTGATGGCTTCCCATTAGAGAGTGTGTTATCGCTCCGGCTGGGGGGGGCAGCCACTGAGTTGTAACACAACATATTACCTGTCTCTCTCTCTCCCTCTCTCTCTCTCTCTCTCTCTCTCTCTCTCTCTCTCTCTCTCTCTCTCTCTCTCTCTCTAGGCCACGGAGCAGCTTCAATAAAATATAGACCCTCTCTCCGAGATCCTCATTCCCTGCTCAAGACGCTCCGACTGTTTTCCCGTCAGCTGTGATTTGCTGAGCATTCCCACTCAATAAACACATCATTAGTATTCATATTAACAGCAGTGCTCTCTTTCTCTCTCTCTCTCTCTCTCTCTCTCTCTCCTGGATGAATCTGCTGAAGCTTCACCAGCTCCCGTTCCTCTTTTTTCCCACCCTCCCTCTCTCCCTTTTTTTCCTCCTCTGTCAGAATGATTGATTGGGACCAGCGCTCCGAGTGTCCTGCATTACCCCAACAAATGATCTGGCCCTGGCTGTGCAGACCTTGGCCAGAGAGAAATCAATATTTCACCATTAAAATCTATCAGAGGAGAGTGTGTCAGAGGCGACGCTATCAGGACACCGCAACATTAAACCTGACACCTGCAGCGCTCCACTAATCAATATCTAGTGGCTCACAGATCATTCCTGGTCACCTTTTAAGGCGTGATGGATGTGTCGGGCGCACTGACTCATGTGGTGACTCCGTTAACAGCTTCCTGCTCCGGCCTGGACCTCATCCCTCAGACAGCCGGAGACGGAGCCGCGGCCCTTCATGGCCTCCTGGTGCTCTGGGGGTGAGAAACACGCAAGTGGACGCAAGGTCAGGCTTTATGAGCAGCTCCTCCTCCTCCTCCTCCTCCTCCTCCTCCTCTGTGGAGATGAGCAGCTTGTGTTTAAAGCTGCTGAGGATTCTGTTTTATTCTGGAGGTTTGTGATTAGAGGGACTGCAGGCCTTCCATTCCACAGATGTCGCTCCCACTTGTGATTCCATCTCAGTCTCGCACAAAATCAAAAACTGTTTCCACTGGAAACAGTTCCTGGTTAATACTGGGACAGGAACTTTCCAGGAACTTTCGAGAGGAAACAAGGAGGAGGGAGGAGGTGTGAGTGTTGGTGGTCACGGTGGTGGGGGCCAGAGGAGAAGGTTCTCCAAGACCTGCTGTTGTTTTCAGCGGCGTCTGCTAGGCTAATGCTAACAGCTAATGCTTCTCTTCCGCTGGGTTTTAAATTTGGTGATTTCTGATGACATCATATCCTGCTCTAGGTTTAGCCAATCAGAGCAGAGTTCCTACCCCAGAGCAGGGGCTCGGTTGGGTTCCTGCAGTGGAGACAAAGTGATGTCTCTGACGTTGATAAAGCTTCACCTGAGCCTGAGCCTCCACAGTCTCCACAGACTCCACCTGACCTGACTTGTTTCTCCATCCGGCCAATCAGAGCAGAGCAATGCACGCTCTGCTCCCACCTCAGTTTGTCTCAGAATCAAAGTTTTGTTTCTAAATGTGGATGAAGTCCAGATGCTGCTGCAGGTGTTTCCATTGAAGGAGGTGTATGTAATTCTAGGTAAAGTACCTTCTCATGATCACTTAAAGTTTTCTGCCACGTTAACTGGAACCAAAACTAACCTCAGACATGAAAGTGGAGAGTCCTCTGACGCCTCCGAGGGAGAATTCAGCAGCTGGAGAAATTCCTGTCACTCACGAGGGCTTCGACTCCAACGCTGGGAATTCTGTAAATGTGGATTCCATTTCTCTAATGACATGGCAGCGGCCTGCGTGGCGCCTCGCTCCAGCCGCTCTGGCTGCTCAGGTCCTGGAACAAGGAGCAGCAGCTCAAGCTGCGTTTGATCTCAGACCTGAAGCTACGCTCAGGACCTCCATACGAAGCTCAGCATTTAATCAAAACATGAAGTTACACGCAGAACTTCCATATGTAGCCAGTGTTGCCAGCTTGGCGACTTTGTCACTATTTTTAAAACCGTTCTCGCGACTGTTTCCGTTAAGAGCAACTAGCAACAGATGCAGCGACTTCTCCGGAGGTTCATCTGTAGTTCTGGACGTATGGACGATTGTTTTCTACTCACTTTGTGTCTCTCCTGTGATGCTATTCTCCTACACCGTCCATTACGAACATACGCATTGTAAGTTATGCTAATTACCCGATGATGTCATCCAGCGACTTCTAACGACTTTTAAGACTTCTAAGCTGCTGTCTCTCCTGAGGAGTCAACAGCACCGCACGTAGCTTTGAGTTTGATCACAAACATAAAGCTCTGTAGGTAGCTTTATGTTTGACCGCAGATGTTGAGCTAGGTAAAGGACGTCTGGGTGTAGCTTTGACTGTAACTTCCACACCTGGCTTTGAGTTTAATCACAAACGTTCTCTGGGCTTGTGTAGGATATGTAGCAGAGCAAAGCTAAGCTGACAGTTTGTAGGACGCTGAGCGAAGCAGCTTCAGACGCTAGCGTTAGCGTAGCGTAGCGTAGCCGCGGGCCCGCTGCGGGCCCCGGCAGCAGCTCCATCCTGGGAGCTCTCAACCTTGCCTCCTGACCCTCATTCTGCCAGAGGAGATAATTGCTTGTCAGGAATAAATAGAGAGATTAATGAATTCATTAGCGGCGGGGAGTTTAGCATTTCGGAGCAGCACTTACTGCTATGACACATCACGCCTATTGTTTTAGCAGCTAGTTAGCCTTGAACAATAACATTCACACAGCAAATTGCCTCACACACTCGTGTAAAGCGCCGGGAAAATGTGTCCTTATCCCGGAATTTAGCAATAATGCAAACAAAGGCTCTTTAAATCCCGATTATTCATCTTAATTACTTTTGTCTATAAGCGGCCGTGTCTGCAGGAGCCGCCACAGACAGGACACATTAATCCACATTAGGCGCCAGTGCTGCACCAGTTGATGTGTGCAACTCCAGCGTTTGTGTTTCAGTGTTTGTGCCAGATATGAACGATCCCCACTTAATTAGCTGCAGCTTGAAAAGGCTTCCACACACACACACACACACAGCTGTGTGTGTGTGTTTACCTCCATTTGTTCTAGTGACAAAAACATCCCCAGTCGTGATTATTTAAATTGATGCTCTCGCCTCACACGTTCACACGGTATGAATCATTGTGACACAGGGAACGAATCAGTTCTCCAACGTATGCAAACCCCGAAATCCCGAGAACCTCCGAGAGCAGCTGGTCGTTTGTTTTACGAGTCTATTCCCACTCATGCTGGCTCATCCAGGACTCCGACTGGAGCAGAGGTGCAGAGCACTTTCATGTTGAGACTCTGAGCAAAGCTCTGGGCTGTAGAGCTGACCTCTGTTCACCTCAGTGTGAATAAAAGGTCATGTTCACAAGCAAGTTCACACTAATGCGGTTTGCATAGAATATCTAACGCACTGAAATAGTTTTATTTAACACCTAAATCATCTGGCTGTATTTCTTGTGGGGCTGCTACTAACACCTACCTGTCACTGAACAGACCGCCGCCCCCCCCGACTCTGGAACGGACCTGGAGCAGGGACTCATCCCACCTGGAGGAGGTCCTGCATGGGTCTCCTCCTGAGAAGCAGGCCTCCAGGTTAGAGGAGCTGCTCCACACTCAGCTGTGGACCTCCAGGGACTGCAGATCCACATGGTCCACAAGGAGCTGAGATGATCCTCCTCTGTGAAGCTCCTCCTCTCCAGGGCCCAGGGCTGCTCCTCCAGATCCTGTCCATAAACATCTCAGACAGGATGGAGGCCAGGTCCGGCCCTGGTGGAGGCCGCAGCCACTGGGACCAGGTCAGCCCGGCTGCAGTGTCATGACCCGCATTTAGACTTGATGTGTTCCACATCAGTAGGTAATCTGTAGATCTGTCAGTGTTTTATATATCAATGCTATATTCAAAAAAAGTATATGCAATTTGCAACTTACTTTATAACGATCAATTTACATGATGTATTATGTTTTTACTCAGCCGTCACAAACCTGGAGACCACGGGTTCACAACAGTTTTATTGATTTGCTGCTGTTGCCTTCATCTCTTCACAGACCCTTCACTCAGCATCCTGAAAGTTTCTTTACTTTGTCCTGAACGAGTGTTGGACTCCCAGCTGTTGAAGAGTGTGTGTGTGTGTGTGTGTGTGTGTGTGTGTGTGTGTGTGTGTGTGTGTGTGTGTAATCACAGGCTGTTAACACAAGGCCACGCTCTTCATTCCACTGACTCTGGATCAGTGTCAGTGGAACCATCCTGTCCACAGTCACCACCAGCCTCAGCTTGTCCGGTTTTTCTAATCGAGAACGAGGAACGTTCCAGAAACACCGTCATCAACATCGTCTGCTCCGTCCCTTTCTGGAGGAATGTCCCTCCAGGGACCCGTAGAGCCACAGCGCCGCCTCCTGCTCACAGCGCTTCCATGTGGAACATTCCACTCAGAACAGTGGGACTGGGAACGTTCCATGAATCTGAATTGAATATGGTTCAATAAGGTTGCAAACAGGAAATAGAACTGCAATTCAAAATGGAATTGAATGAAGTAGAATTGAAATTCAGTGAAATTCCAACTGCCAAGTATGGTGTGTCCCAGAATCACGTTTTAAGTGTATTCCAGACACGACTGATTCACATATTCCACATGAATAATTATCACTATGAACTTGATGTGGACATTATGTTTTAATTACAGCAAATGTCTTTCAACAACTATTAGGAACAAAAGCAACCTTCAAACGGAAAGAAAACTTAATTTCTCAGAAATTAAGATTAGAAATGATTCCAAATGGAGAGCATGTTTAACTGTGTCAAAGTGCTGAGGTCAAAACCTGTCAAACGTGACGATTCTTCCTCTTTCTCGGTTGACCAGGAATTTCTCTGAACTCCAATGAATTTAATTCCACTTCCTGTCATTCCAGCTCCATCCTATGGGGGCGGAGCCAATTCAACCTGATTCCAACTATTGACATGAACTGAAGTGAAATTCCAAATGTGGAATTTTGCACCAGCCTGCTAGAGACATCCATGACATCTATACACGTGTGTGTGTGTGTGTGTGTGTGTGTGTGTGTGTGTGTGTGTGTGTGTGTGTGTGTGTGTGTGTGTGTGTGTGTGTGTGTGTGTGTGTGTGTGTGTGTGTGTGTGTGTGTGTGTGTGTGTGTGTGTGTGTGTGTGCTGCTCCTTCCAGGTATCTCCATCCCCACATTTCCACAGCTTCAGCTCATCTCCCTCAACATTCCAGACTCACCTTCAAAGATCTACTTCTACTGGACAGGAACAGTCCACAGCTGCCAAATGTGTTCTACCAGAACATCACAGTCCAGCTCCAGGGCATGGAGGAGTCCACGTGTGAAGGAGCACTGAGGAGCTGTGAGATCAGTTCAGCTCCTCTGCTCAGCAGCTGCAGACCTGCAGCACACAGGACTGATCCCAGATCAGCCTGAAGACAGCATTCTCCCCAAAGTTTAACACTAAAAAAACTGAACCTGGACCTCCTGATGTTCAGCTGTGGGACACACTGATCTCAGAGCAGATGTGAGAATACAATAGCAGAGGTCTGGTGATACTGAGGTGGAGGGTGAAGACCAGGCTGAGTCTAGAAGACCTCAGAATGAACCCAGGAGGAAGGTCTGGAGGAGCCTGGTCTGAAGGAACCTGGCTGTAAGTTCTCCTCCTACGTGTGGAGAAATTAGCAGCCGTTCACACTGATCTGCTGTGCATGTATGTGTGTGTGTGTGTGTATATGTGTGTGTGTGTGTGTGTGTGTATGTGTGTGTGTGTGTTTGGCACAAATGGAGCCAAGGTTTCAATCATCTGAGCTGAGGAGAGGAATGACAGACGTGTCTCCATTAAGCTTCTTCCCAGCTGAGAACAGATCTCCTGGAGCCAGAAGAAGCAGTGGACCATGGTTCCTCTCAGCTTCAGCTTCAGATCAAACACTGTTCTGGGATCAGTCTGGTGCTGCAGCTCCTGGTCCTCGCTGCTCTCCAGCTGCATCACTTCAGCTTCAGCAAAGACAAAAGTCACTGTGACAGACGTCCTGGAGGAGCCCGAGGAGCCTCAGTCCTGA
>CM055202.1:986153-991215 GCA_029224185.1 Karalla daura | reverse complement strand
ACTTCGTTTTCTCTGAGTTGCTCCTACACAGCTGGAACTGAGCCTGTGTGTGTGTATGTGTGTGTATGTGTGTGTGTGTGTGTGTGTGTGTGTGTGTGTGGGGGGGGGGGGGGTACTCACTGGAACACTCCATTGTAGACCAGCAGCTGGGTGGCCAGCGTGGCCAGCAGGGCGATGGTCACTCCGAGGCCGAAGCCGCTCCGAGACCTGTCGAAGGTCCACCACAGCCCGATGGACAGGGCGGCCAGGGTCAGGGACAGCTGCACGTTGTTGGCAAAGTCCACCTTCTGAGGGCGGGTCAAGGACCAGGACCAGGACCAACCCTTACCGCCCCCCCCCCCCACAGGAAGGATACAGCACTAGCGTGGTTGATGCCCACGAACACGGCCACGCAGCGCATCACGCTGGACCACTCCCTCTTGAACTTGTGTGGCTCCCCCAGACGGCTGTCGATGCAGGGGTACAGCAGCCCGATCATGGCTGGGGGGGTAGAGGAGGCGGGGGGGGGGGGGGGGGGGGGGGGAGGGTAGAGGATGTGGGGGGGGGGGGGGGGGGGGGGGGGGGGGCATTTAAAAATAAAACCAGTGAAGCTCCTCTCCAACAGGAACCTCACCACCAACAACTACAGTCATCATGAGCACAATAGACTGGACTGGAATATAGAAGAACAGCACAGAATAGAATACACCAGAATAGAACAGAATAGAACAGCACAGAATAGAACAGAATAGAATACACCAGAATAGAACAGCACAGAATAGAACAGAATAGAATACAACAGAATAGAACAGCACAGAATAGAATAGAACAATACAACAGCTGTTCAGCTGTGACTCTTCTAAGTGTTTCTGGATACTTTGTGAGAGAATTGATTAGGAACATTTAACCTGATGAATCCCTGCATATTAGACAAATTGCACAAGTGTGTGTGTATTGATTCTACAGACTCTTCTGCCACATCACATCTCCTCATACTAAATGTAGCTTCTATTCTCTCTACTTCTATGCTGTGGAAACAACAGAGCAGTGTCCTACAGGTGAGTGAACCTGCAGCCTGACCTTTGACCTCTGACTGAATCTACTGGATCAGTGATCTGAGTCAGGTCCTTCCTCCACAAGAGACGCTGACTAAACACACACATCACTGGATCTACCAGATCCCTGTACCACTGAGACCAGATCCCTGTACCACTGTGACCAGATCCCTGTACCACTGAGACCAGATCCCTGTACCACTGAGACCAGATCCCTGTACCACTGAGACCAGATCCCTGTACCACTGAGACCAGATCCCTGTACCACTGTGACCAGATCCCTGAACCTCTGTGACCAGATCCCTGTACCACTGAGACCAGATCCCTGAACCTCTGTGACCAGATCCCTCTCCCTCTGGGACAAGAGCCTTACAAGAAGTAATTCTCCAGGGAATCTACAGGAATCCTGAAGTAATTCCAACTCCTCCTTGAGACTTCCTAAAGAGCTCCGCTAGGTAAAACTTGAAGCGGACATCAGATGAAACTCCTCTTTAACTCAGGAAGCTGTCACAGTTAAAATTCAATCTCCAGACAAGAGAGCTCAGATCAGCTGAAGGAACAAGGCTCCAGAGAATCACTGAAACCCAAGGTACACATTTGATACCTCAGACCTTTTACTCCTTTTTGAGGACCTTTGTTTAACGGAAACAACACATCACAACAACAACCACTTCTTCTTCGTAGCAGAAAAAACACGAGCTCTTCCTGGTTGTCGTTGGGGTTTTGAGCCCTGGACTCTAGACTAACCCTAACCCTAACCTTAACCCCTAACCCTAACCCTAATGCTAACCCTAACGCTAACCCTAATGCTAACCCTAACCCTAACGCTAACCCTAATGCTAACCCCTAACCCTAACCTTAACCCTAACGCTAACCCTAATGCTAACCCTAACCCTAACGCTAACCCTAATGCTAACCCCTAACCCTAACCTTAACCCTAACGCTAACCCTAACCCTAATGCTAACCCTAACCTTAACCCCTAACCCTAACGCTAACCCTAACCTTAACCCCTAATCCTAACCCTAACCCTAACCCTAACGCTAACCCTAACCCTGCTGTGGCAAGTTCCCCAGGGTGCATGCGTGGGTGACGCCACCAAAGCCGCGAGGTCTCAAACTTTGGGCTGCACAAAACGAGGCGTGCGGCTCGGTGGCTGTGAAGCCTGCACGGGCCTTCAGCAGAGCATCAGTGGCTGCAGCTCGGCTACTGCAGCTCTGGAACAGTACGCTCAGCACCACATGAAGGAGCACACTGCCTCCTGGCCGGGTCAGACTGCTCCCCTACCTGAGGCGGTGCCGCAGCATGGAGGAACCCACCAGGCCGACGAGAAGATGCTGCTGATGACGTCGGGGGGGAAGAGCGTCACGTTCCTCTGGACCTGCAGCAGGTTGAGGACCAGAGCCAGGAACACCCCCACTGAGAACAGCATGCCCCCCCGGATCAGCAGGTTGGTGGTCCTGGTCTCACACACACACACACACACACACACACACACACACACACACACACACACACACACACACACAGGTCAGCACCTTTAACCAACATGCAGATTCACAGGGAGCCTACAAGGGTCTATTGAATCACTTTCTCCAGCGTTAACATTGAAGCTATGAGCTCTGGTTCCATCGGAGCTCAGTCTGTTCTACATCCTGTAGCTGTGGGAATATTACACTCTGTTCCTCTCAGATCTGGCTGCTTTCATGCTGATCTGGCAACCACACACAGACTGAGCTCTGATTGGCTGCCTGCTGCCACTCACAGAGGTGATCAGGTGACTCGGTTACTCCTCAACAGCAAAGCTTCACCTGAGTGACTCTACGTCCATGTTTCATCTGTGGTCACATTATCTGAATGAGGATGTGTCTGCAGCGCTGAGGAGCAGGAGCTGGTCTGACCTGTTGGTGATGACTGAGATGTATGGGCCCCTGGGGGCCCTCTGCTGCCCGGGCCCCGCCCACTGCTGGCTGTCGCTCATGGCCGTCAGCGTCAGGGACATCCGGAGGCCGAGGTCAGGGGAACGCCGAGCGGTCTGTGCGGGCCAGGTCAGAGCCGTCCTCTGACATCACAGACTGAGCTGGAGACTGAGGAGGGTCACAACACACACACACACACACACACACACACACACACACACACACACACACACACACACACACACACACACACACACACACACACACACACACACACACACACACACACACACACACACACACACACACACACACACACACATCTCTTAAGGTGCTGAGGTGTGGGAGAACATCACCTTCCTTGGTAACACAATTTTCAGACATTTACAGAGAATCTGCAGGAATCCTGAAGTTAACTCCAGCTCCTGTCTGTGACCAGTTAAAGAGCTTCAACTAAGCTGTCAGAGCTGGTCTACATCTAACCAGCTGTAACCAGCAGCTCATCTTTAACTCACTAAACAGTCGTAGTTTGTTATTAAATCTGTAGACACAACCTTACAGAGTCTGACTCTCAGTTACTCTCCAGAAATACTCCAGAGTAGTTACAGACTGGTCACAGACTGGTCACAGACTGGTGACAGACTGGTTACAGTCTGGTCGCAGACTGGTCACAGACTGGTTACAGACTGGTCACAGCCTGGTCACAGACTGGTTACAGCCTGGTCACAGCCTGGTCACAGTCTGGTCACAGACTGGTTACAGACTGGTTACAGACTGGTCACAGACTGGTTACAGTCTGGTCACTGACTGGTCACAGACTGGTTACAGACTGGTAACAGACTGGTAACAGACTGGTAACAGACTGGTAACAGACTGGATACAGACTGGTCACAGACTGGTTACAGACTGGTTACAGTCAGACTGTCTGGACAGAGCTGAAGGGCAACATTTAATACCTCAGAAAATCAGGATTAAGACTTGTGACGATCACCCGGATCTAGGCTGACTTTTTCTGGACCCAACTACGAACTACAAATGAGCAACAGTTGGGTCTACACGACAGGGCAGCTCGGTCCACACATCAGGAAGTCGGTGGTTCAATCCCAGTTACACGTCCACGTATCCAGGAGCCAAACTGGCCCTGAGGTCACCAGTGTAGAGCCGTCTTTCAGTCCAGTCCTCCAGTCCCACTGTCCTGCATGTGAGATGTTTTCTGCTCCAACACACCTGGTGGACCTGATCGACCAACCATCAAGCTCTGTACAAGCCTCATAACGAGGAATCATTTCAGCCCTGGATCTATACTGGATCCGTCTTCTATGCTGGCTCTATGCTGGCTCTATACTGGATCTGTACTGGGTCTCCACTGGATCTGTGCTGGATCCCTGCTAATGGCGGACACGCAGCTTTAATGCTAAGCTAGCAGCTAGCCCGGTCATCCTGCTCCTCTTCCTCGGCCTGGGGAGCGGGAAGCGAGGCTCTCTCACCTCGGGCTGATGGACTCTGTCCCCGGACACAATTCAGAGTGTCCTCCGCCTCCTGGCGGACCTGCTGCTCGGTTCCGACCCGGGACTGAAGCTTTGCTCCAGACCAAAGCGAACCCCCGGCTCTGCTTCCGGCTCAGGCTGAGCTGAGCGGACAGCCAATCGGCAGGGGGCGGTCGTGACGTCATCACGTTACGCAAAGCGTTACATGAGCAGAACACATGCTGCTTGAGACAGGAAGAACTGTAAATAGTAAGTAAGAATATATGTAGAAATATGTATTACGATGAATATATATCAATGTATAAATTGGTGGATGGAATCGTACAAGTACAATAATAAAATAATAAAGTAATAACAAAGTAAATAATAAAGTTTTTGTTTCTTGTATCCATTTGATTTCTTGGTTCTGTGTGATTGTGACTTCTGTTCTGTTAAATACTGTTTTTGTTTGGAGACAAACTCAGGTTCCTGCTGGGATCAATGAAATGTTTCTGATTCTGTCATTTATATGAGATTATTAATAAAATTATATTAATTATTAATTAAAAATAAATGTGGCCGCGCAGCTCTCTAAACTCAGTCCCACTCACTCACACACACACACACACACACACACACACACAC
>CM055202.1:968653-983653 GCA_029224185.1 Karalla daura | reverse complement strand
TCCGTGTCCTGAGACTCTCTCACAGACTGAGGCAGCTGTTCAGACCAGGTTAGAAACATCAGTTTCCTGCTAGGGAACGCTAGGGAACGCTAGGGAACGCTAGGGAACGCTAGGGAACGCTAGGGAACGCTAGGGAATGTTAGGGAACACCTAACGACCTGAGGTCACCTGTAAATGAACATCAGTCCATTCTGCATCCACGTTACACAATGTTTCTGACATCAACAATAAACAGATACTGTTCAGACTGGACTTGGAGGTGCTGATTCTTATCCCAGCTGCTTCACACTCGGCTGCAAACCGCCCCAGTGCATGCTGGAGGTCCTGGCTCCAGGGAGCCAATAAGACACCATCATCTGCAAAGAGCAGAGATGAGATCCCATGACTCCTGAACCGGACCATCTCTGGCCCCCTGCTGCGCCTAGAGATTCTGTCCATAAAGGTAATGAACAGAACCGGTGACAAAGGGCAGCCCAGGCTGAGGAGTGTGATCCCCCGGTAGTTGGAACACACTCTCCAGTCCCCCTTTTTAAAAAGAGGGACCACCACTCCAATTTGCCACTCCAGGGGCACTGTTCCCGACTCCCACGCGATGTTGCAGAGGCGTGTCAGCCAGGACAGCCCTACAACCTCCAGTGAGTCCGAGGCCATGGTTCTTGACCGGAGAAAGGTGGACTGCCCTCTTCAGGTCGGTGGAGAGCCCCTGCCTCAGGTGGAGGAGTTCAAGTATCTCTGGGTTGTTCCCGAGTGAGGGAAGGATGGAGCGAGAGGTCGACAGGCGGATCGGTGCAGCGGCTGCAGTAATGCGGTCACTGTATCGGTCCGTCGTGGTGAAGAAGGAGCTGAGCCAAAAGGCGAAGCTCTCGATTTACCGGTCGATCTACGTTCCTACCCTCACCTATGGTCATGAACTCTGGGTCATGACCGAAAGAATGAGATCCCGGATAGAAGTGGCTGAAATGGGTTTCCTCCGCAGGGTGGCGGGGCGCTCCCTTAGAGATAGGGTGAGGAGCTCTGTCACCCGGGAGGAGCTCGGAGTAGAGCCGCTGCTCCTCCACATCCAGAGGAGCCAGCTGAGGTGGCTCGGGCATCTGTATCGGATGCCTCCTGGACGCCTCCCTAGGGAGGTGTTCCGGGCATGTCCATCCGGGAGGAGACCCAGGGGAAGACCCAGGGCACGCTGGAGTGACTATGTCCCCCGGCTGGCCTGGGAACGCCTCGGGATCCTCCTGGAGGAGCTGGAGGAGGAGTCCAGGGAGAGGAAGGTCTGGACGTCCCTGCTCAGACTGCTCCCCCCGCCACCCGGCCCCGGATAAGAGGAAGAAGATGGATGGATGGATGGATGGATGGATGGATGGATGGATGGATGGATGGATGGATGGATGGATGGATGGATGGATGGATGGATGGATGGATGGATGTTCAGACTGGCAGGGGGGAAGGAGTAGAATAGAAATTCAAGGTGTAGTTCAGCTTTCTACTCGTCTCTGTTTCACTGAACTTTATTTTATTTCAAGGTACAAGAATCTTATTGTCATGAGCACTGAGTCTGTGGTGGTTCAGAGAATGAAAATGTGAAGAAACTCTTACTTTGTACCCACAACACACTAGACACCATCACAAAAACACACAACGCTGACAACAGTATGAGACAGAATGAGACAGCTGGAAATTAGAGACAAACTGCACAACAGTGCAGGTAGAAATGGAAATGATCACCCAGAAGTAGTCTAATTACATGATGGCTACAGTGTCCACCGGGATGATTTTTTTGATTGTTTGCTTTTAATTACATCTTTTACTGTTCCCAACTCTCACTTGCTTGACGTCTTTGCTTTTGGTGAGATTGTCAGTGTTTATGCCAGTACGAGCTCTGCTTTTCCAGCAAAGCCTCCTTCCTTTTATCTGTAGAAACGCTGACGTCGTCTTTGTGCTTGTGTACAATAGTTTATCACACTTGAAAGTGCTTGAATTTAACCTTTGGAAATGGTTGATGAACCCTTTTATGTTGAACGGTTGTTCCCAGCCACACACACACACACACACACACACACACACACACACACACACACACACTACTACAGTGTGGCGCGGGTCCAGCAGGGGGCGCAGTGACCTGCGGAGGAGGAGGAGGAGGAGGAGGAGGCGCCACGAGGAGCAGGTCAGTGTTTTGTTCAGTGCAGATTAAATAACGCGGGAGATCCACGATGATGAAAGAAACAACGACGGATTCCTGACGTGGAAGCAAAAGACGACGGTCGGCCTCGGTTCTGCAGCTGATAACACGAGGAGCTGACACACACACACACACACACACACACACACACACACACACACACACACACACACACACACACACACACACACACACACACACACACACACACACACACAGAGCTGCTGCAACCAGATTAGATTAGATAGTGACTTCATTAATCCTTCAGGTGAGCAAGAGGTAGAAACAGTACCACGACAGTAAGAGATTATTACACACACACACACACACACACACACACACCCACACATATATATAATGTAAGTGGATATCTAGATTTAAAATATATATTCTTTAAATTGTTTTGTGACTGAATAATTATTGAACAATAATAATCTTGAACAATTTCAAGATCTTGTTTTGTTTTGTGCATGTCGATCGGGTCATAATCACCTCAATAATCAATAATTCAATAATTCTGCTAACACTCATCATAAAATAACAGACAGCTTCTTCAGTCACTTTTAACATTTTAAAGTGTGAACTCTGCTTCTTATTTTCTGATACTGAAATAAATCAGGAAATAAATCAGGAAAAAACAGGAATCATACACACACACACACACACACACACACACACACACACACACACACAGTGATCCCGGAGGGATCAAGTGGAGGTTAAAGACTTGTGAGCGGACTAATGGTTGACTTCCGCCTGCATTGTCTCCTTCACCTCCTGGAGCAGCGAGTCTGCCAGTCAGAGCTGTCTGCATGTGGCACCGCGTTGCCATGTCAACCGCCCCCCCTCCACACACACACACACACACACACACACACACACACACACACACACACACACACACACACACACCGTACACCAGGGGCCCCGGAAGCTTCCATTGAGACAGCAACAATCACATCCTATGATAATGATAATAATAATAATAAAACAATAAGTTATTGGAGGGAAACTGCTGACATCAAATATTCAGACATTTGTAGAAATTTTAACCCTTTAAATGTCATGTTTTTGTCATGATGTCACCAAAAACATAAAAATGAATTATTTTTAGCATGTGAAGCAGGTTTTAGTGCTGAAAGACTGCAGCCTGGGATGTGTCAGGGACCTGCAGCTCCTCTCATCTTTATTCTTTATTATTGTTGTCCTCAGGACATTGATTCAGGTTCAGTCCGGTTCAAATGAGGCTCTGATGTGGTGAGAGTGTAAACACGTCCTCGTCCTCGTCCTCGTCCTCGTCTGTGCTCGGGCCTGGACAGCGTCTGGTCTCTGCTGCTGGGACCTTCAGAGGAGCTCCTGCTCCTGAGAGCCGAGGACATCAAAGTGTGAGGGAGCAACAATGGCCCCGTCACACATCACAGCCTGTGGACGGCTGCACAGAGGGGCAGCCTGGTGTGTGTGTGTGTGTGTGTGTGTGTGTGTGTGAGCCTCCTCTCTCAGCCTGGACCGTCCCCTGTGGGGACAGACACTGTCTGCGGTCCAACCTGGGATCAAAGCTTCTGAGCGTCCATGTTGTCATGATGAGCACTCACTCCTCCTTCGTCTGTTTCCTGGTCACACAGACTCATCATTCTGTCTGATCGGATTCATCTCTGTGTATCTGTCATCAATATCTCCTGATCACCAGCTAGGATGCAGTCATCTCAATATGACAGAAACATCATCACCTCTGATTGGAGCACGTGACTGCATAGCCAGCCAGTGTGTTAATGACAAAACTATAGAATGTATAAAACACCATGAAATTACTATAATGAGCTAAAAATACTACACACACACACACACACACACACACACTTCCCTTGTAATACTGACTTTTGTGATCTTGATGAATTTAGTTTTCTCCTGATAACTAGTTATATTATATTATGAAACCCTCCCATCTCACACTGACAGGACCTGATCTGATCCAGCAGCTGCAGGATAAGCAGAGTAAAGCACAGTAACCAGGTTAACTAGCTGCATGTTCAACTAACCTAACCACTTCACAAGAACATTACACTGATGGAAAACACAACTCTGTGTTTTGATGGATAGTTTTACATAAACGTGATCATAAAATAAACTTTGAGATCTATAAAAATCAATCAACTCAGTCAATCTCTGACAATAACTGCACCAATGACATTCATGACAATGATACACACACACACACAAATATATATATATACACACACACATATATATATATATGTATATATATATATATATACATATTTATCCACATACTTATATATTTATGTGTGTATATATATATATACACATATTTATCCACATACTTATATATTTATGTGTGTATATATATATGTATGCTGTATTACTGTTATTATCATTGTTAATTTTGCACACACACACACACACACACACACACACACACACACACACACACACACACTTCCTCTAATCACACTCTGATTTCCTGCTCTGACACTGAGCGAGTCACGCAGGTCACACTGGATTTCCTTTAGATGAAAAGATGCTGTCACCCCCCCCCCCACCCCCCCCCACCACACACACACACACACACACACACACACACACACACACACACACCCTGCTGTGAGGCTGTGAGGCTTTGCTCACATGCAGTTTGTGTTTTTCGGGTTGATATGCTACACGTGTTTTTACAAATGTGCTCCACCAGCTGATGCATTGACTACCACACTGTGGAACATACAAAGATAAAATTAGCTAAAAATCTAAAATTATCTAAAAAAATAAAACAGCTAAAAACAAAATGTAAATAAATATGAATAAATATGATTCTCATTTCTGCTATTTGGATATTTTCTGTTTTTGCTTGTTAGAAGCAGTTTCTGTGGCAGCTGGTTTTTAATCTTTTTTTTTTAATCGATCTTTTTATCTCTGAACTCTGTAAACAGGGACGTGTCAGGTGTCTGCCAGGAACTGGGGATAAACATTCGTTTCAACAAGTAAAATTTCCCGGGTTCATGTTGTGCTTTGAAGGTGTGAAATGTGTGTGAATGTTGGATGAAATGTTCTAACTGAAATTAAAACCTGCAAGTTCTCCTCTCAGGTTTGGACCTCTCCTCCAATAAACTCTGTGTCACTGTAGCAACTGAGGGAAATCCTGTGATTGATCACAGCTGTTGAGTCCTGGAAAAGCTGGAAAATAACCCTGGAAAGTGTTTGAAAACCTCAGGAAAAGAGTGTGAAGTCGTTACAAAAGATTTTATATGTTTTGACTCGTTGAAACTTTATTTTTGAAAGGTTTAATTTAGCCAGATAAAAACAAACGTGTAAACATCTTGTTTGTATCTAAATATAAATATGTGTATTTATCTTTTTAATATATTTTTTCATATCATATAATTTATATGATAATATTCTGGATGCGCTGGCACTTTGATACGTTTTCTGACATTGATCACCTCTGTTTGTCTGAGGAGGACAGGCTCCCTCCTCACATCTGGAGCGGAGGAGGCAGCGTGTTCACCTCCTGTCCTGTTAGCGTGTGCTGACGGACACGTATGACGTGTTGAACCAGCGGAGACATTAGACACAGTCTGAGCAGAGCTGCTCCTAATCCTCCGCCTCGACACTGTGACTAAAGAACGCTGCTCACACACTAATCAGCACGCTGTAATCCACTTAGCTCTGTGTGTGTGTGTGTGTGTGTGTGTGTGTGTGTGTGTGTGTGGTCTCTAACAGTCCAAGCAGCTGTGAGAGAGCAGCTCCAGGTTGACATCCGTGTTCAGGTCAAGTTTGGAAACCTGCTGGAGATGAGGAGAGAGAGAGAGAGAGAGAGGTGGGTGATAGATAGATAGATAGATAGATAGATAGATAGATAGATAGATAGATAGATAGATAGATAGATAGATAGATAGATAGATAGATAGATAGATAGATAGATAGATAGATAGATAGATAGATAGATAGATAGATAGATAGATAGATAGATAGATAGATTGATAGATAGACAGACTGCAGACCTCACGCTCTCATCCAGCAAGTGTCTGAGGGGCAGTACCCCCCCACACCTGCAGGGGGGGCTACACTGTGCTCTTCTGGCTAGCTGCTCTGTGTCAGGGAGCAGCAGAGTCTGCCAGTCTCCAGCTCCATCAGCCCAGAGGGAGATGGTCTTTGGTTGAGCAGGATGGTGCTGACCACAGGTGACGTGCTCCTCTCCAGAGGGTCAACGCGACCCAGAAAGTCACTTCCTCTTTTCTTCTCACGCAGTGATTCGCCAGCTGAACAACCAATCAGAGTGACTTCTCTAACGAGTTCACCAGCGCAGCCCAGACACACAGACAGACAGAGACATCACCTCAGCTCCAGACCCGCTCCAGACCCAGCTCCAGACCCAGCTCCAGACTCAGCTCCAACCATCCAGGAACTCCATCAGATTCATTCAGGGTCATCTCAGAGGGATCCTCCAGTCCCTTTTCCCATAATGCATCTGTGCTGTGGTCACAGCCACGTCACATGAGGGCCATGGTTTGACCTGAGGAGAGAGTGGAGGGTGAATCTGATCTGATGTTCTCACCAAGTTCAACAGACAGGCTGAGCGTCTGAGCAGCTCCTGCTCCTCCCTGTATGTGTGTGTGTGTGTGTGTGTGTGTGTTTGTTCAGGCACATCAGTGCATTCAGGAGCATTTCAAGGGTTTAACACTGCATTTAATCCCTGCTACAAGCTCCTAAAAAACAGTTGAGCTGCAATAAAACAGGTTCTGCTCGCCCCTCTTTCTCTTCCCTTTCTCTCTTTCACACCCACTCTCTCCCTCTTTCCCCTCCCTTTCTCCACTCTCTTTCTCTCCTCTCTCTCCTCTACCTCTCTTTGTTTCTCTTTCTCTCCTCTCTCCCCTCTCTCTCTCCAGTGATGGAGATTAGGCTTATTAAGAGAGCTTATTGTCTGTGGTGTCATGGATACCCAGTGATTACACACTCTGTAGCTGCTCCTCCTACGCTCGCCCTCAAACCTCGCAGGGTTTCGTTGCCTCCAAAGTCAAATCAATTATTCCCCTCCTCCTCCTCCTCCTCCTCCTCCTCCTCCTCCTCCTCCTCCTCCACATTCAGCTCTGATATCGTGCCAGACAGGCTGCACACTTCATTGTCAACAAGCGTGGATGTTGGAGGCAGGAGAGAGTGTGAACGGAGCCAGAGATTGGGGCCGCGTTGTGTGGATTCACAGAGCGCTGTTCTCCGGGGGGGGCTCACACACACACACACACACACACACACACACACACACAGAGTCAACATTCAGAGGGAGAGCTGTGACACACCAGTGTGGAGCTGGGGATGTGGCTTGTGATATTTTTACTCGTTCAATGACAGGAAACATGGCAACATGTATCTAGATAATGAGACGAGTGTTTCCCAGAGTGTAACATAGAAACACTGGGAAAAGATTAACACACACACACACACGCACACACACACGCACACACACACGCACACACACACACAGACACATACACACCAATACAGATTCTTTGGGTGTGTTTCCACCGCTGCTAGAAATGATTACATGTGAATAGAGCCTGGAGACAGCAGCTCCATGAGAACCTCTCAGATGTCTCTAACACAGCTCCTCTCCTGAGCTGCTCCTCCACACGTGTCCATCTAGAAGCTGATCTCAAAGTGATGGAAACACTTTGTTCACATCTCCAGGTCAGGTCAGATCAGAAACATCACTTTGAAACTAAATGGCAAGTAGAAGTAGAAGTGGGGACCCTCAGATCTCAGCTCGTCTCCTCTCTGAGGAGAAGCAGGTCCGGGGTGTGTTGTCACTGCTGCTCATGAATGCGCTGAACCTCGACTTCCTGAATCAGAAGTGATTCGACCTCTGACCCCGGAGCTCCCGCTGTGGTTATGACACAATGATCGGTGCCTCTCTCTCTCTCCCCCGCTGCTGGGCGAGTCCACAGCCCGGAGCGGGGGGGGGGGGGGGGTTTGGGGGGGTGTAAACGCTCCCCTGCTGCCGGGGCACTAGACCCTGCTCCGGCTGAAGTCCTGGAGGCTCCACAGGTTCAGGACAGAGATCAGAACCAGGCAGAAATAGAGTCTGAGAGCAGCTGAGGGTTAAAGAGGATCCACATCGTCTGAGTCCTCTGATCTCCTATGCTCCTCAAACGCATCGTCACCACCATGACAAAAACACTTTCACACGTTTCCCTTCTCGATCTGTTGGAAGCTGTTCAGCAGCTAAAACCATGTGACTCAGGCTCTGATGGAACCAGAGCTCATAGCTTCTACGTTACCAGGAGACCAGAGGAACGCTCCTCTAACGAGGGTCCTGACTCTGTGATGGTAAAACGAGTGTCGACCTTGACCTGTGAAGAAACCTCCCTGAGGCAGGAAATGAGGATAAGAGGAGGAGGGTGAAGCAGGTGAGGAGGAGGAGGAGGAGGAGCTGAAAGAGAGGGTTATCTTCTGTCAGGATGCACTCGACACAAAGCTTTGTCAGCCCGGAAACAAGGGGGGGTCGGGGGGCACCGGGGGCCAGTGTGTGTGTGTGTGTGTGGGTGTGTGTGTGTGTGTGTGTATGTGCGCGAGTGTGTGTGTATGTGTGTGTGCGTGTGTGTGTGTGTGTGCGTGAGGCCAGGGCTGGCCCTCTGATAGGCCCTTGTGCAGCCTCTTCAGCAGGTTTCACTGCCACATAATTAAAAAGATAAACCTTATGAACGGGGTGCGGAGATAAGAGCTGTAATGAGAGCGAGCAGCCAGATCAACCAATCAGAGCACAGCCAGGGTGAGGGGGCGGTCCCAGGGGAAATAACCCCCCACCTGTCAATCATCTGCCAGAGATAAGTGTGGATGTGGAGCCTGGAGCAGATCGAGGAGAGAGGAGGATCTGAGATGCACTCAGCTGCAGCACAGATTTACAGAGCACCTGAATGCACCACGGGCCCTGAATGCACCATGGACCCTGTATGCACCACAGGCCCTGAATGCACCATGGACCCTGAATGCACCACAGGCCCTGAATGCACCATGGACCCTGAATGCACCACGGGCCCTGAATGCACCACCAGAGGAATTCTGGAAATAAACCAGCAGAAAGCTGAAGGGTGACATGAGGTTGAATCATTTCTCTTTAAGCCCGAAAACACATTCCTGTAGGTTTTGTTGGAGAAAAAAAATCTAAATCTGAAAAAAACTGAACAAAAATCGTGATCCAGTAAGATGAGCTGAAAATGTCACATTTACTGAACATTTAATCAACATTTAATCAACTCATAAAGAACAACATGGGTGTGTTAGTAGAGGACCAGGACCACATGGTACCAGGGTTATTATGGGATGGAGCAGGACCACATGGTACCAGGGTTATTATGGGATGGAGCAGGACCACATGGTACCAGGGTTATTATGGGATGGAGCCGGACCACATGGTACCAGGGTTATTATGGGATGGAGCAGGAACACATGGTACCAGGGTTATTATGGGATGGAGCCGGACCACATGGTACCAGGGTTATTATGGGATGGAGCAGGACCACATGGTACCAGGGTTATTATGGGATGGAGCAGGACCACATGGTACCAGGGTTATTATGGGATGGAGCAGGACCACATGGTACCAGGGTTATTATGGGATGGAGCAGAACCACATGGTACCAGGGTTATTATGGGATGGAGCAGGAACACATGGTACCAGGGTTATTATGGGATGGAGCAGGAACAGTCTCTACCTGCAGCAGCAGCTGGACTGTATCTCCATGTAGAAACATCTAGAAACATCTCTTGTGTCTGTGCTGGAATCACAGCGACTGACTGGTTGTCTTTGAACCTCCAGGTCAGATCTCCTCACACATTCACTTTTTGTTTTCATCCCTTTCACAACAAAAGCCTGACACACGGCTCCACTGCTTCCCAGTGGAAAGTTTAACTCACAGAAGGTTTCTCTTCCAGGAAACTCAATAAAACAGCTCAGAGGAGGCAGCGCCTCATCTGCTCGTTGGACTAATAAATAAACAGAACTGAGATGGAAACAGCTCCTGAAGCTCCGTCTGAAGCCGAGTCTGAGACAGAAGGAGCAGGAAGAGGAAGATGGGACATTGTTTGATAATGGATTAATTGACTTGTCTGCTCTCAGCTTCCTCTGCGTCAATAGTTCCACTTCTTCTCAGGCAGTGAAGCAAACGGAGACTCTGGACCCGACAAGGTGTTAGTGAGAATATCCAGAGGAGCTGCTTTACTGGAGCAGTGATGCTGTGTGTGTGTGTGTGTGTGTGTGTGTGTGTGTGTGTGTGTGTGTGTGTGTGTGTGTGTGTGTGTGTGTGTGTGTGTGTGTGTGTGTGTTCTGCCTTCACGGGCCTGCAGCTCCGCCTGTCTGTGAATAACACGCCTGCTGAGTCGTTCCCAACACACGTAGAACAACGTGTTCCAGCTGCAGCCTGCAGCCCGATGACTGACAGCAGCGACACTCTGCTCCCTCCTCCTCCTCCTCCTCCTCCTCCTCCTCCTCCTCCCTGTCTCTGACACCCCCCATTAGCAGGGCAGCCTGCGTGGAGCAGCAGCTCTAACAGGAGCAGCTCTCTTGTTACGGTGCCGGCAGCCGAGCTTGTTTACAACAGACACCTGAGGAGAAACAGGGTTCAAGCTGACAGCTGCTGCTTCATCTCCTGGAGGAGGAGGAGGAGGAGGAGGAGAGGGAGGAGGAGGAGGAGGAGGAGGAGGAGGAGAGGGAGGAGAGGGAGGAGGAAGAAGAGGTCGAGGACAGGGAGGAACAGGAGAAGGACAGGGAGGAGGTGGACAGGGAGGAGGAGTAGCTACATCACATTGTCATATTAAATCACATTATATTGCATTATTAAGTCACATTATTAAGTCACATTAAATTACGTTAAGTCACGATAAGTCACGTTAAGTCACGTCAGGTCATGTTAAGTCATGAATGTGCACAGTATGTATGTATTTATGTGTATTAGAGTCTTGCAGGAATGTGATGTGGGCTCATCTTAGATCTTAAAAGCAGCACAGGTAAACACTATAAGAACCACATTAAGGTCCATTCCTGATGATCTCAGTGTTCAGATTAATCTGTGCATGAACTGAGGGTTCCCACTCCTCCTCCTCCTCCTCCTCCTCCTCCTCCTCCTCCTCCTCCTCCTGCTCTGTCTTTATGAAACTGAGGCACACTCTCAGCAGTGCGCACGCCTCCCCGCCACAGCTCCTGTTTTTCATTTTCATCATCTGGATCCAGGGATAGAAAAATAAGAAACACACTCTCACACTTCTCCTTCCGTGAAATTACTCCTCAGGCCGCGGCCGTCAGCTCAGGATGAAGAACGTTTAGAGGACAGAGAGGTTCTGAGGTGGAAACACTCTCTATTTGAGACCGAGGTTTTCTACCAAAACATCAAACACACGCAGCTTCGTTTTCTGTGAAACCACACGTCTCTGTTGCTTTGACTCCAGCTCTGTCACTGCCTCTGTTGCTGCTGCCGCCGCTCGCTCTTGTTATTACTACCTGATTAATAATTCATTACATTAGGATTAATATTATTGTGTTATTATCGTCCCACACTGTTCTCTGGCTGCTGAGAATCAAAACAATCAGTTGAAAGAGGAAAGAGACGAAAAAACAACAGATACAACATAATATGATATAATAGAACACAATGGATGGAGACATAATATAACAATGTTGAAATCATAAAGACTAAAAACAGATAGGAACTTAAAAGTGTATATATATATATATATACATATATATGTAAATATATATACACGGACACACTCCTAATACATCACATTATATACATTCTAAGATCTATATATATTATATATTAGCAGTCATGGAGTCATTTGTGGCTCTCAGGGCGCTGCTATGTTGAATCCTTGGAGCAGTGGAAACCATATTTGGATAAGAGGGCGGGGCTGGAGAGTCGTGAGGGGCGGGGCTAACTTTTAATGAATACATATCTAATCTTAACTGAATAACCCAGCTGTACCAACCAGCTCACGACATAACTAGGTTAACAGTCTATGAGTCCATGAATGTAACTCACACTCTCACCTGTGAGGGTCACCTGTCAATCACTCAGTCAGACATGTCAATCAAAGATGTGACGTGATATGAATTTAACGTGACTTACTGTGACTGAAATGACTCCAGTGTGAACAGTCGATGTCCCTGAAGCAGAGGAAGACGTGACGCTTCACTCCTCGTTGTCGCTTCAGAGACAGTGTGTGTGTGTGTGTGTGTGTGTGTGTTTGTGTGTGTGTGTGTGTGGAGCCACCAGGACATGTTCTCCAGCTGCTCCTCCCTTGGTTCTCCTGCAGACCTCCATCTGTGGCAGCTCCTGCTTCTCATTTTGCAGCCGAAGCAGAGAGAATGTGATTTACAGGTGTGAAGAAGGGCGAATGCCCCCCCTCCACACAAACACACACACACACACACACACACACGCACGCAGGCAGACAGCTCCCCCCGGGTGGTCTCTGCACTCACAGGAAGGCTGCTAATGCGTCCGCTGGGAAGCTCCTCTCCCAGAACAAGCCTCTCCTTCCTTCAGCTTCACCTGAGCCACGTCTCAGTCTCTGCAGGACCAACCGCACAGCCAGCCAATCAGAGCAGAGCGCCGCACAGCCAGCCAATCAGAGCAGAGCGCCGCACAGCCAGCCAATCAGAGCAGAGCGCCGCACAGCCAGCCAATCAGAGCAGAGCGCTGCACAGCCAGCCAATCAGAGCAGAGCCGCACAGCCAGCCAATCAGAGCAGAGCGCCGCACAGCCAGCCAATCAGAGCAGAGCGCTCTACAAACGCACTGTGTCTCAGAGATGTTTCCTCATGGAGGTGACTTCCAGCTGCTGCAGGTGATCCTGCCTTCATCACAGACACTAACACTATCCTGTCTAACCCTAACCCTAACCCTTAATCTTCAATCTCAGTGAAGTTTGTGTTAAAACTATGTGAAGAGTACATAAAAGTGAAAAAAGGGGAAAAAAGTGGTGATCACAGAGCAACAAATCACAAACCGTCACATTCAACAGCTCAGCCAAGGTGTGATGTGAAACAGCTCGGATGTAAAATCTAAATCTGCAAACACACACACACACACACACACACACACACACACACACACACACACACACACACACATACACACACACACATACACACACACACACATACAAACACACACACACACACACAGATTCAATTACTCCTGTTTTGTCCATTCAACAAAGAACATAATTAGCACTAATGGTGATAGCATGAGCCACAAACACAGCTCCGCCTCTCTCCACGGCTGACACACACACACACACACACACACACTCACATAGTTACACATAGCACGTAGTTTAACCTGACATGTTGATGCTCATCATTAACAGCAACCAATGTTCAACCATGTGACTCGTCACATGTCAGTGAAACATCATTTCCAATACCTGAAATACTAAACCCTGACCACGTCTCAGCCCTGGTAACCAGGATTATCTCGTTGGTATTCCAACACGAGGGCTGGTTCACGTGAACTGTCAGCTTTTCCCATCATGCCGACCGCATGCGTGTGCAGCCTCAGCGGGGCGGAGCCTGTCGTTGCCATGGAGACCGGGTGTGATGGAGGCAGCGGCGCTGTCGCTCAGGACAGGACTCTGAGATCTGGAGGTCGTTAATTACTGCGACTGAGATACGGATCAGAGTGGGGGGGCGCCCCGCCATTATTATTAACCCACATCATTTCCTCTTTCATTTCAAATTAATTGGAATAAAACGTTCGCTACATTTGCCCCATAATGGAAGGCAATAATCGAGCGGAGAAACGTGGACGAGCTAAGAAAAGCTTCTCCGCAGGTTCAAACTAATTAAATTCCCTTTTTTATTATTATTATTATTACAACCTCGTGGTTTCACAGAGCGTCCGGCCAGAGCCGGGCCCTTCGCCATTCAAGAGGCTCTGATGAGAGGAGAGAGAGAGCGAAGACGAGAGGGAAAAAAGGGTGAATTGTTGAGAGAAACCGACTGTCAGCGAATTTAAGCCCCAAATTAATTATTTCAGGCCGATAACCCTTTTCATCTCCTCCGACTCACTTTACAGAAAGAGCCAATTAATTATGTCAAACATGCTCCCCGCGCGCTCCCCGGAGCGGCCTGATGGGGGTGTTTACTGTAAGAGGACGGGATGATGGTGTGTGTGTGTGTGTGTGTGTGTGTGTGTGTGTGTGTGTGTGTGTGTGTGTCTGGGAGCATCCCGCCCCCTAATCTCGACACACCTGTCAGGTTTACAGCTCGTTATCGAGGCACTGAGGGCCCAGGCCGGCTCTGTCAGGAGCTAACCACACACACACACACACACACACACACACACACACACACACACACACACACACACACACACACACACACACTCTCTGTCCACTGTTAGACAATTCACTCAATTAGCCTCCTGTGCTGAGCCGCAGCCCTAACGAGCTGGGAGAGCCGAGCAGCTCGACTGTTTCTCTTGGTACAAACTTGCCGCCGTGTTCTCATCATGTCTGCGGTCGCTCCAGGTGTGCGCACACACACACACTCACACACACACACTCACACACACACACAACCAGATCAACTCCTGGTTTTGAATGGAAATTGTCTTGGTTCTCATGGTTTGGTTTGTGGTCAGACTTTTCCACGCTAAACAATAAAAGTTCATCAGTTTGAGTCAGTTCAACAGTTGAGTCTCCTCCTCTGTCCATCTGGTCTGAAGGGAACTGGTCATGTGACCCCTACGTCAGGTCACGTGACCTGGAGATGTGAACAAAGTGTTTCCATCACACTTTGAGATCAGCTTCTAGATGGAC
>CM055202.1:931153-963653 GCA_029224185.1 Karalla daura | reverse complement strand
CTGTGACTGACAGCAGCATCGATCACACAGACACACACACACACACACACACACACACACACACACACACACACACACTGCAGTTTTACACTAGACCAGAGTGATGTTTCTGAATGTGGATACAGTCAGGTGTTTCCAGTGAAGAGTGTTTTACATATGACACATATGTAGTCTGTATGTAACCCTATCAGAGTCCTCACACACACACACACACACGCACACGCACACACACACACACACAAGTAGTCTGTGGCGGCTCTTCAAACCCGGAGTCCCTCCGATCGTCTTTCAACTCCTGCTGCTCTGGAGCTGATGAAACCGTCTCTGTTTCCCTGACCTGCAGCCTGCTCCTCACACACACACACACACACACACACACACACACACACACACACACACACACACACACACACCTTTCTCTGGTTTCTGTAAAGAAACAGCTTGAGTAGGGGCAGAAGTTGTTGATGTTGTTTACGTCTGTGAACAGCTGTTGACTGTGGAGGGGGTCATGTGACCTGGGGGGATCACGTGACCTGGGGGGGTCATGACCTCACACAGAAACAGCTTCAGTCTGACTGGGATTCAAACCCAGGATCTAGACAGTGAAAACGTCAAAGACATCATCTGTCTTTTATTGTTTTATTTACTGTTCTAGTGTCTGTCTGTCTGAATGTCTGTCTGTCTGTCTGTCTGTGTCTGTCTGTCTGTCAGTCTATCTGTCTGTGTGTGTGTGTCTGTCTGTCTGAATGTCTGTCTATCTGTCTGTCTATGTAGGTCATAGATTCTACAGTTATTGATCAGTAGATGATTGTTATCAATGTGTGACTCTTTAAATGCTTTAAAGGATAATAATTTGATAATGTCATAATTTCACATTGTAATGTAAAAATATCTTGGTCATATTGTGAAAATATCAGAATCTTGAAATAAAGTGCTAATTGTGCATAATGAGCACAATTAGCATTAATATGAGATAATTTAATGAGATAATTTCACATTAAAATGTGACAAAGATATAGTCAGAACGTACCTGTACCAGCACGCTGCCGTGCTGTGTGTGTGTGTGTGTGTGTGTGAGAGTGTGTGTGAGTGTGTGTGAGTGTGTGTGTGTGTGTATGTGAGTATGTGAGTATGTGTGTGTAGGTTTATGTGTGTGTATGTGAGTATGTGTGTGTGTGTGTGTGTGTGAGTGTGTGTGTGTAGGTATATGTGTGTGTATGTGAGTATGTGTGTGTGTGAGTGTGTGTGTGTGAGTGTGTGTGTGTGTGTGTGTGTTATTAGCTCCAGCCCTGTGTGTGTTTGGGAGTTTGGGACCGGTCCGTCTGATTAGCTGCTCATAAATAACTTATTAATCTGCTTCCGGGTGAATTCCTTTCAGCGTGTCTCAGTGGTTCCAGAGCGTCAGCTCGCCGTTCCGACCGGCAGGAAGCCCCGCCCCCGCCCGGCTGATGAAGGCAGCGTTTAATGAAGGCCGCCGCCTCCCCGCTCAGAACGAGCGAGCAGCGCCCCCGCACGTAATTAATAAGACAACAACATGGAGCAGCGCCCGCGGCCCAACACGCCGCGCCGCTAATAAACAATATGGAAATGGATTTCCCCGGCGACCCCGAGCATCCGCACACACGCAAGAGCAGGCGATGAATGCTGGAGCCCCCCCATCTATCTGAGGCCAGACAGAAGGTTACTGCTGATAGGCCCAGGCTGAGGGGGCCATTATCAGGCTGCACAAACAATTACGGGTGTCAATGATGAGAGAACGAGAGAATAAGAGGCTCTTTTGTGGCCGGGCCCTTTGTGCCAGGGGCCCCTCAGCCATGAAAGGAGCCAGACGCTGCTGGACCTCCCCATGCTGGTGTGCCCATGTTCTCATTAGCTGGTGATAAGGGGGGGGGGGTCTGGAGGAGAGAGGCCAGAGAGATGGAGAACAACCATACATACATACATCCTGATCCCAGCACAACTGAGTTCACAGGTCCTAAATGTGGCCACTCAAATGTGAGCTTTGTCCAATCAATCCAGGATCAGACCAGAATCAGACCAGAATCAGACCAGAGTCAGACCAGAGTCAGACCAGGATCAGACCAGGTCAGACCAGGATAGGACCAGGATCAGACCAGAGTCAGACCAGGATCAGACCAGGTCAGACCAGAATCAGACCAGGATCAGACTGGGACTTCTTCCTCTGAGTTCTCAGACCCATATCTGATGTTCTGCCCAGCGACTGGAGGCATCTGTTTCTCTCTCTGTTCTCCATCTTCTCCTTCTCCTCTTCACCACTCCATCATCGTGTTCAGCTCCAACTGAACTGAAACATCTTCAGCACTGATCCTCACGCTGAGATGATCGGTGGTAAGTTAGTGAAAGGACACACACGTAAACACATGTATGTACAACTGTACGTACGTACCTGCAGGATATGTAACAGGACGCAGGAACGTCCACACTGTTGTGAGGATACAGATGAAGCAGCTCAGCAGTCCAGGACCATCCAACAGCATCCTGGACTATCCAGGACCATCCGGGACCATATTCCAGACTATCCTGGACCATCCAGGACCATCCGGGACCATATTCCAGACTATCCTGGACCGCTCACACCATCCTATGATTGACAGCTGGCTCCAGGTCTTGGAGCTCAGCCAGCCGCTCTGTTGTGATGTGGCTCTGCATGGTTGATCAGGGGCCTGGCCCGCACAGTCCAACCCCCCCCCCACCCCCCACCCCCCCCCCCACCCCCAGCCACAGGTTCAGGAAGTGGAGCTGGAGGCTGATTGTCTGCTGCCAGCAGGACGACACAGGGACACAAAGAGACAGAGGACGAGCAGCAGCAGACGTCTAGACAGCAATGGACAGCAGCTCTGCTGGGGGGGCGGTTGCGGGTGCGGGGGGGGGGCAGAGCCACTGATCCACAGCAGCACTAGAGCTTGACCTTGATGCTGAAGCTGCAGGTCCAGTGGTTCCTCTGTGCGACAGCCTCAGCCTTCTACTGATCTAATCTAATGATCTGAACAGTACCAAACATCAGTCGCTTCTCATTCTGTCAGGTGTTCAGCTGGACATGACAGGTCTGCACATGTGTGTGCATGTGTGTGTACGTGTGTGTGTGTGTGTGCAGTTTCACTCTGCAGTTTTGTTCTTTACCCAGAACTCTTCTTCTACTGTCTCTAGAACAGGTGCAGTGTGAGCATGAGTGTGTGCTGCTGCTTTTACTCTGTGTGTGTGTGTGTGTGTGTGTGTGTGTGTGTGTGTGTGTGTGTGTGTGTGCAGAGCAGGTGGGGGGTGGGGACAGAGGGTAATGGGTCAAGGCTCTATTTTGAACAAGTACTTACTGGCTCTTTAATAAACCTTTGACCCCCCCATGGGGTCGTATATCCTCACACAACTGTGCAGTGCTACCACCCACCAATACACATACACACACACACACACACACACACACACACACACACAACCCCGAGAGGATGGCTCTCAGGTCTGTCTTTCAGTTTCTATCAGTTTATTTCCTGTGTAGTTCCTAGAGAACCTGCAGGGTTCCTAGAACTGAGTTCCGGGAATGAGAAGGAGGACGAGGAGGCGAGGATGGGAGTAGTAGGAGTAGGAGTTGGAGGAGGAGTAGGAGGTGAAACGTGTCACTGAAAATGTCATGAATCTAAAGTGTATTTTTTCTCCCTCATCTCACCTTTTATTCTCAGTCAGATGACACCATGAGCACATGTGTTTCTCCTGTGTGTGTGTGTGTGTGTTGGAGGGGGAGGTGGGGGGGGGGGAGCCTGCTCCTCCCCATTCAAATGTGAAAGTATTCACATTGACCCCCCCTCCCCACACACACACACCGAGGGTCAGGGTTCAGGCCAGACCACGCCCCCCCATCACTACTAGTGTCAGTCACATGATGTCACCACCAGGAGGGCGACGCCCCCTCCACACTGATCTAATTAGCTATCAATGAGCTCTGGCTCTGGGGGGGGGGGGGTCACAGCTGGTGGTAGTAAATGAGACAGAGTACATCCTCATAAATGTTCCAGAACACACACACACACACACACACACACACACACACACACACACACACACACACACACACACAACACACACACACACACACACACATGATCTGCTGTCTTTCAGTGTCTAACTAGCAGGACACAGCAGGTCGATTCAGCCCCACATGCACACAAGATCAGCTCTTCATATCTGTCTATTATTATCAATATTCTAATGATTATTACCATTATTGTTATTATTATAATTATTGTTGTTATTAGTATCATTAGCAAAGACATTTGAACTCAAAACTAAAACTTTCAGGGGCACAGTGTTCTGTTCATCATATATTGTAATATCAGCAATCATAATATTTTAACCTTTTCCCCTGAAGTGAGACTGAGTCTGGGCGGAGCGTTACATAACACACAGGTCCTGCTGCTGTGTGTCTGGTTCGTGTGGTGACGAGGGACTTAATTAGCAGCTGCCCGGTCACTAACCCCCCCCACCCCCCACCCCCCCCAACACACACACACACACACACACACACACACACACACCCTTGCCGCTACATTAGCTCCATGAGCTAACGAGACACGAGCGTGAGCGCCACAGCTCGTTCATCATCCTGCTCGCTGCAATCCTAGCACCCCTTCATCAGCTGGGCCCCGGGCCCCCCGCCCCCCCGCCCCCCCGCCCCCCCGCCCCCCCGCCCCACCCACTCGGCCACATTAATCAGCTGTCCGGCCAGGCGGGGGCCTCATAATGCCCTATTAGCCACAGTGCTCCAGAATCATTACAGGCCAATGGAAAGGCCAAGGATTACAGCTCCCAGCAGAACCCCCCCACCCCACCCCCCCCACCCCCACCCCCCCAAACACACACACACACACACACACACCCCAACACTCCTCCCACCGCCCATCCAGACAGCCTCACCTACACCTGTTACATTACTCACAACACACCGACAGAACCCTGAAATGTTAAACCTGAACCTCTGGATCAACCTGGAGGTAACCAGCTCCATGTTGACCTCTGAGATCACACAGTGTGGTGGGAACTCTTTGGTCACATCTCCAGGTCAGGTGACCTCACCTGACGTGTTCTTCACTCCAGTCTGCACATAGACACAGATACACAGTTGATATGTATATATAGTAAATATGTCTTCCTATGTATGCATCCTCCTCCACTGGTTCACCTGCTTCTTCCACATATCTCCATTCCCATGTCAGCAGCATCCAGAGCTTCATCCTGGTCTCCTCCCTCAACATCTGCAGCAGCACAGCCCCAGCTTCACCCAGAGGGTGTTCTGTGGAAAGGTGCTCCTCCTGAGAAGATGTGAACAGGTGTGAGGTAAAGTAAACTAGGAGCATTGTATGATAAAGGATGTTAGACAGCTGGAATCTAATGTGTATGAAGTTCTGGAGTCCCTCTAAAGTCCCTCTAAGTTCTGGTGTTCAGCAACGTCGTGCTAAATCACGATAAGTCATGTGAAGTCACATAGATTGACGATACGTCACAGACGTATCTGACTCTATCAGGCTACATATGTCTGCGTGTCCTCCATGACCTCGCTTCCATGGTAACTCCTAACACGCTCCAGAATGTCACGTATGGACGATCAAAGCACGCTCCCCATACTGCCACAGTACACCTCCCTCTGTGTACCTGGTAGACATCACACCAGACTGTTTGACTGATCAGCTGACGTCACCGTGGCAACCAGCACGGCCCTGTTCACACCTGAGACCCGGGTTCACGCAGGTGTGAACAGTGTGCATCACACACACACACACACACACACACACACACACACACACACACACACACACACACACACACACACAGTGTTGTTGCTCATTAAAAACGACTCGGACGACAACGAGACGAGTTTCCCTTCGTGTTTCTTTTCGTTGGTGGTTTGTTTGTTTTCCCTTCGACGCGTGTCGTCGAGACGAGACGATGTGTCGGCCAATTAGAGGCGGCGCTCCGATACGGCGGAGGTGAGACGGCACGTCTGATGTTCTAATTAGTCCGGCGGGTGTTCTGTTCTACTCTGGTTCCATACGGTCGCCTCCGACAGAGAAGACGTTACAACGATTTAATCAGCTGCTGTTGCTAGGCAGAAAACCAGCAGGTCCAACACTGTGATCATAACAAACCACAACTATAACAACAACAATCATAATTACTCCTATTGTTATAAAACCTCCACAGGTCTTTTTGCCACAGTCGTAGTTTCTTCTCCTCAGGCCAGCAGAGTCCCAGCTACACGGAGACACACAGAAGAAGCTCTATGGGCTCCTCTTCCTCCCTGCCACAGCCAGCACACTGGTCTTATGGTGGGCTGACCTGCTGAGGCCAGTACCTGGGTGGTACCTGGGCTGGGCTGTACCTGGGCTGGGCTGGTCTGGTCTGGGCTGTACCTGGGTTGGGCTGTACCTGGGCTGTACCTGGGCTGGTCTGGTCTGGGCTGCACCTGGGCTGGGCTGTACCTAGGCTGTACCTGGGCTGGTCTGGTCTGGGCTGTACCTGGGCTGGGCTGTACCTGGGCTGTACCTGGGTTGGTCCCGCCTCCTGAGAGGCTGGGACCCAGGCCATGACCACAGTAAGTAAGTATATATAAGTATAATATAATGATAAGTATAATAAGTAAGTTCATGATAAGTAACTTTAGGTCATGCAGTGTCAAATAGATCATGAGACCAAGTAACAGTGTTTAAAAAGCTTATTTTCAACAAAAGTTAAAAGTCCAGCTCCTCTAGTTTCTCTCTCTAGTTTCTCTCTCTAGTTTCTCTCTCTAGTTTCTCTCTCTAGTTTCTCTCTGTAGCTTCTTTCTCCAGCTTCTCTACCTGTTTCAGACCAGTGTCCGTTCTGTGGTCTGAGAGAAACAGTTTTTCAGGCTATAAGTGAGTGTAAGAGACTCTCAAGTCTCTTCACTCTTTTAACCAATGTTTTTAGACTGTCCAATGATTGTTTCAGCATTAGGGTTTTTTACGGTGGCCCTGAAGGTCAAAACGAAACAACAGAAAACACTAATATTTCACAAAACAAAAAAAAATTCACAAAGCAAAGGGACATTACAGAAAACACGACATTTCAGATTACAGGAAGGGTAGGGACAACACCTCAGGCTGACAGGCTGATGTTATTGGTTGGTTTACGTGTCAGTCCAGAACTCAGCCAGGTGGAGGTGTGGACGAGTTTCCCCGTCTCCTCAGTCCAAACTCCTTCAACTGTGCTCAGACATTTTGATATTGTGAAGGGTTGAAAGATATGCTTGTATTAACCCTGGGGTTGCCACCTCTGTAAGACCAAAGACCAGGACATTTCATGGTGTGTGTGTGAGGGGGGGACTGTCATGGACCAGTAACCCCCCCCCAGTTAGACCCCCCCCCCCCCCCCCCCCCCTCCCCACACACACACACACACACACACCCACCCACACCCACCCACACACACACACCAAGTGTTGATATGTGTGCGACAGACGTGTCTCTTTGTCTATTCGTCATTCATGAAAATACGGAAATCGCGTTCTGTATCGTTTCAATGCGGGACGCTTGGCCATTTCCTTAATCTGAAAAGTCGTTGTGTTTTTGTAATGTTGTTTAGTTTTGTGACAATGTTTTTTGTTTTGTTTTGTGAAATGTTGAAGTGTTTTGTGAAGTTTTGTTTTGTAAATTTTGTTTTGTTTTCTCTCTCTAGCTTCTCTAGCTGCTCTCTCTAGCTGCTCTAGCTTCTCTAGCTTCTATAGCTTCTGTAGCTTCTATAGCTTCTCTAGCTTCTCTCTCTAGCTGCTCTAGCTTCTCTAGCTGCTCTAGCTTCTCTAGCTTCTATAGCTTCTATAGCTTCTCTTTCTAGCTGCTCTAGCTTCTCTAGCTTCTCTCTCTAGCTGCTCTAGCTTCTCTAGCTTCTATAGCTTCTCTAGCTTCTCTCTCTAGCTGCTCTAGCTTCTCTAGCTTCTCTCTCTAGCTGCTCTAGCTTCTCTAGCTTCTCTCTCTAGCTTCTCTAGCTTCTCTCTCTAGCTGCTCTAGCTTCTATAGCTTCTACAGCTTCTATAGCTTCTCTTTCTAGCTGCTCTAGCTGCTCTAGCTTCTCTAGCTTCTCTCTCTAGCTTCCTAGTTGCTCTGAGGTTGAGGAGCAGCAGCAGTAAATCAGCACTGGTCCAGGATCAGATAACGACGTGATGGATCAGAGCAGATCAGAGCAGCTGTCACCTTAAAGCACAGTAAATCAGGCTGGGGGGTTGGGGGGTGGGGTTCCCTGATAGGATCTGAGGCCTGACAGTCGCTCTGCTGCTGATGGATGGACACACAGGATGGAGACACCGATAGTCTGCAGCTGAAGATCCTCCGACACACTGAGCAGGGTTCACGTCACTCTCACTGAGAGGTTGTGGTCGCAGTTCTGGTCTCAGTTCCAGTCTTGGTTCTGGAATTGGTTGTGGTCTCGGTTCTGATCTTGGGTCAGATCTCACATGTTAGATTCCAGGAGGATTCCAAAAACATCTAGTCTGTTCAGCAGCACATCCTCACATGCTGACATGTCTCTATAATTCAAGAACAGGCTGAGAAGCTGTGAAGAAACATCAAGATCATTCCTGTGAGTGACAGCAGAGAGGTTGTGGTTGCCAGATCAGCATTAATGAGCTAGATCTGAGCAGGAACATAGTTTAATATTCCCACAGCTACACGCAGGATGTAGAACAGACTCTGAACTCTGATGGAACCGGCGCTCATAGCTTCTATGTTAGCAGGAGACCAGGAGGACGTTCTGAAGCCTCCTGTCTCTGCAGGCTGCGTCTCCACCTGCTCAGCCTCCTGATGGAGGAATTAGCAGTGACCTTTAGGAGGAGGAGGAGCAGAGCTGTCATTACCAGGGACCCAGGAAGACATTACTCCTCCTTCCTGACCTACACTGATGCTGCTCAGATAAGAGATGAAGAATCACTGTCCCGGCAGAGGAACGACAGCTCTGACCCTGACACATTCTTCCCTCCAGCAGCTCTCACACTCTGTCACTCAGACTCGGTTCAGTCTGAGCTGCAGCTCTGAGCAAAGACCGCTCGATGAAGTTCACAGGATTCATATCTAGATTAGATATCTAGTTGTATTTCCATCACAGAAACTAAAACTGATGTTTCTGAATTATGGATCAAGTCCAGCTGCTGTTGCAGGTAGGGCCAGTGTGGTCCTGCTCCATCCCATAATAACCCTGGTACCATGTGGTCCTGCTCCATCCCATAATAACCCTGGTACCATGTGGTCGTGCTCCATCCCATAATAACCCCGGTACCATGTGGTCCTGCTCCATCCCATAATAACCTTGGTACCATGTGGTCCTGGTCCATCCCATAATAACCCTGGTACCATGTGGTCCTGCTCCATCCCATAATAACCCTGGTACCATGTGGTCCTGCTCCATCCCATAATAACCCTGGTACCATGTGGTCCTGCTCCATCCCATAATAACCCTGGTACCATGTGGTCCTGCTCCATCCCATAATAACCTTGGTACCATGTGGTCCTGGTCCATCCCATAATAACCCTGGTACCATGTGGTCCTGCTCCATCCCATAATAACCCTGGTACCATGTGGTCCTGGTCCTCCACTCTGAGGAAGATGGACGTCCAGAACATAGTTTTCTTAGACCTTTGAATCAGATGTAGAAACAGTTGAGTCTCCTCCTCTGTCCATCTGGTCTGAAGGGAACTGGTCATGTGACCCCTACGTCAGGTCACGTGACCTGGAGATGTGAACAAAGTGTCTCCATCACACTTTGAGATCTGAGAGGTGCTTCCATCATGTATCGTATGGTGTTCTGAACCGATACATGTGAAGAGACAAGTGGAGATGGAGTGAGATCACTTCCTGTCTCAGGCTCTGTTCAGCTCTGTTCAGCTCGAGCACCAGCGACAGATGTGAGTGCAGCATCAGGGAGGTGATGCAAGACATCCAGTGGTGGTGGGGGGGGGGGCATCCAGCGTCTGCCTCCTCTCTGTCTGAACGCTCTGTCTCTCCCACCTCCCCCACTGAGGGTAATTAGTCATTAGGAGTGTGTGTGTGTGTGTGTGTGCGGGAACAGAGCTCTGTCTCTACCTGCAGTCTGACTCCACGCTCTGTTCAGGTGAGATCCTTATCTCACCTGGCTTCAGGACCTGAGCAGGAGGACGGAGTGTTCCTCTCCTTACCTGGTGATGTAGAAGCTATGAGCTCTGGTTCCATCAGAGCTCACCGTCTGTTTAACCTCCTGTCTGTAACTGTGGGAATATTACGCTATGTTCCTGCTCAGATCTGGCTCCTTTCATGCTGATCTGGCAACCACACAAGTTGACCTGTGATTGGTTGTCTCTGCTGTCACTCACAGGAATGATCAGGTGACTCTGTCTTCAGTAGCTCCTCCGCTTCAGGAACCAGAGACTGAGGAAGAACCAGAGGAGAAACCAGAGGCTGAGGAAGAACCTGAGCAGGAACCAAAGACTGAGGAGGAACCAGAGGAGGAACCAGAGACTGAGGAGGAGGAACCAGGAGCAGAGACCATCCTCCTCCTCCTCCCCCAAACTGTCCTGTCCTCCATGTCCTCACCTCCCTGAAGCTTCATGCTCATTGTTCTGGGGTTTCAGTTTGGAAAAGTTCAGAGGGTCTGTAGTGAACGGAGCTGGTGTTGGAACATTTTCTTGGCAGTGTTCTTCCCCTGCAGATCATTCCCATCGTTCCCATCGTTCCCATCATGGCTGCTGACAGGCTGCAGCCATCTCTGATCTGCTCTGAGCGCCGCTCTCTCCCTGCGGTTTCCTCAGAGTCACTTCTACATTTCACATAATGAAAAACTGCAGCGACCGTGTTGGTTCACATGGGCTCAGTGTGGGGAGAAGTGGGGGGCCCCGGGGCCCCGGCCCCGCCCCCCCGCTGGGAGAGACACATATGAAACACAGCAGAGTCCCAACGTCCCTCAGCCTCACGCTTCAAAGCTCCACAGCTCCCAGCCAAGAGAAGGTGGAGGAGGAGGAGGAAGAGGGGGGCAGGGGGCAGCTCTCACAACTACAGTAACTGCAGGAGCACCATCAGTCTGCTCCTCTGGATGCTCAGCAGCTGATCCTTCATCACCTCCTCCTTTATGGAGAAACTTCCGGTCCTAGATGGAGACACATCGCTCCATAGCTGCAGCAGGGAGGAAGAACAAGCTGGAGCTCTTGCTCCTCTGGAGCTCCTCAGGAGTCATGTTAAATCACGTGGCGCCCCAGTCGTGTTGAGACACGTGACTGTGGCTCAGGGACAGGGTGGTCGTCCATGGATCAGAAGGTTAGTGGATGGTCTTGGTCAGATACTGACCCTGAACCTCTGGAGTTGACTCAGAAGGTGGGAATGTACCTGCTTTGAGCACCATATAAGAACCAGTCCATTTACACTTTCCTCTGAGATGGAGCAGCTGAGGAACCATTCCATCTGGATCTGCTCCTCACGTTCTCTATGAATCCCAGTCAAAAGGTTTGATGGATTGGTTTGTGGATGAGGTGTGAGCCTCAAAGCAGAAGAATGTGCTGCTGCCACATCTGGGATCCAAACGGACTAGAGAACAGAACCTCGCTGTGAACAGGGGAAACCAGAACCAGTTCAGAACCAGAACCAGGAGCTGAGACAGCTCGTCAAGGCTCCAGTCAGACTGATGGAGTCATTATTATTATTTATATATTCCAGGTTACTATGATTATTGAAGGGCTATTACAGAATTGAGTTTAGTAAAACTTCCTTTGTCAGCATAGTCCATATATTTAGCATTTTTCTATGTTTATATGTGTGTATTGCATTGTACATAACGACCAGAGTTAGGACAGAATTACACTGTAAGTACTGGTAGCTGTCTCTTGAATCTCCAGTCTCTCCAGTCTCTCCAGTCTCTCCAGTCTCTCCAGTCTCTCCAGTCGCTGCTGCAACAAGGTGAATCTTACACGCCAGTGAAAGCTGACGTTGTAACCCTCAGATTTTCTCCTTTTGATGCATCTTCTGTTTCCATTCTCAATGTTTCTCAGTGGAGCTGAAGCTTTTCTGAGCTGTGGAGGTGCAGGAGGTGCATCTCCAGAACCCTGCCCGGTTAGAACGGGAAGAGTTCCTGCATCTCCAGAACCCTGCCCCGTTAGAACGGGAAGAGTTCCTGCATCTCCAGAACCCTGCTCGGTCAGTGAACGCAGCACGTGGACCAGACACAGTTTGACAAGAATAGAAACACAGCTCAAAAATGTTGCAGCAGCCTCATATGGAGGCACAGTCTGTGTGTGTGTGTGTGTGTGTGTGTGTGTGTGTGTGTGTGTGTGTGTCTGTGTGTGTGTGTGACCCGTCAGAGGCAGAGGTTCAGCCAGAGTTCACTGGGCGCTGCCACGGCTCTCACCCCGGGAGCCTCCATCCAGTCCATGTGTCGCTCTAATGTGGCCGAGATGAATCCAGGGCCTGGCGTGAGTGTGTGTGTGTGTGGTCGTCCCCTGTGGAACACATGTGACGCTCTCTCTCTTTCTCTGGGACAATCTATCTATCTATCTATCTATCTATCTATCTATCTATCTATCTATCTATCTATCTATCTATCTATCTATCTATCTATCTATCTATCTATCTATCTATCTAGGAACTAGTGTCAGTTAGCTGAAGCTGCTAACATTTCACTAGCACTAATACATGATGGAAACATAGCATTAGCATTGTAGTGTGTTAACTCAAGCATCAAAGCGACTTGCTGCCTCTGGTGCTGCTGCTGTTTGATGCAAAGAGTCAGAGATGTTTCCAGATGTTTCCAGATGTTTCCAGATGTTATCTCTGTCCTCTCTGAGAGCTCGTCCATCACAGCCACCGTCTGCAGCATCACAGCAGCAGAACAAAACTCCACAACAAGTTCAAAATAACTCCAGAGTGGGTTCAGACCCGGTTTAGACCTGAGTTTAAACTGGCTTCAGACTGGGTTCAGACCACTGTCAGACTGGCCCAGGTTCAGGTCCTCAGGTGTCTGTCAGAGGTGGATTGAGTCGTAGCAGCGTCGCTGTGACTGACGCTGCTGGAATGTTCAGGTGGAGCCGGCGAGTCGCAACCTGCACACACTGTCTGTGTGTGTGTGTGTGTGTTAGTGTGTGTGATAGAGAGAGAGAGAGAGAGAGAGAGTGTGTGTGTGAGATGGAGAGAGAGACAGTGTGTGTGTGAGTGTGTGTGTGAGATAGAGAGAGACAGTGTGTGTGTGAGTGTGTGTGTGAGATAGAGAGAGAGACAGTGTGTGTGAGTGTGTGTGTGAGATAGAGAGAGAGAGACAGTGTGTGTGTGAGTGTGTGTGTGAGATAGAGAGAGAGACAGTGTGTGTGTGAGTGTGTGTGTGAGATAGAGAGAGAGAGACAGTGTGTGTGTGAGTGTGTGTGTGAGATAGAGAGAGAGAGACAGTGTGTGTGTGAGTGTGTGTGTGAGATAGAGAGAGAGACAGTGTGTGTGTGAGTGTGTGTGTGAGATAGAGAGAGAGACAGTGTGTGTGTGAGTGTGTGTGTTGTTTGCACGTCGCCACATGTCGTCTTGTGTTCTTCTCGTCTTGTGATTTTATTGCCAGTTGAAAGTTGAAAGTGAGCAGATGTTTTCACCTGGAGACAGTGAGTCCACAGAGAGGTGGACCTGCTGGAACACACCGGTTGACCTGGTTGTTAACCTGGTTGTTAATGCTGGTTGTTAACCAGGTTGTTGATCTGGTTGTTGACCTGGTTGTTAAGCTGGTTGTTGACCTGGTTGTTAACCTGGTTGTTAACCTGGTTGTTAATGCTGGTTGTTAATGCTGGTTGTTAACCTGGTTGTTAACCTGGTTGTTAACCTGGTTGTTGATCTGGTTGTTGACCTGGTTGTTAACCTGGTTGTTGACCCGGTTGTTAACCTGGTTGTTAACCTGGTTGTTAACCTGGTTGTTGACCTGGTTGTTGACCTGGTTGTTAAGCTGGTTGTTGACCCGGTTGTTAACCTGGTTGTTAACCTGGTTGTTGACCTGGTTGTTAACCTGGTTGTTAATGCTGGTTGTTAACCTGGTTGTTAACCTGGTTGTTAACCTGGTTGTTGACCCGGTTGTTAACCTGGTTGTTGACCCGGTTGTTAACCTGGTTGTTGACCTGGTTGTTGACCTGGTTGTTAACCTGGTTGTTAATGCTGGTTGTTAACCTGGTTGTTAACCTGGTTGTTGACCTGGTTGTTAACCTGGTTGTTAACCTGGTTGTTAATGCTGGTTGTTAACCTGGTTGTTAACCTGGTTGTTAACCTGGTTGTTAATGCTGGTTGTTAACCTGGTTGTTAACCTGGTTGTTAACCTGGTTGTTAATGCTGGTTGTTAACCTGGTTGTTAACCTGGTTGTTGACCTGGTTGTTGACCTGGTTGTTGACCTGGTTGTTAACCTGGTTGTTAATGCTGGTTGTTAACCTGGTTGTTAACCTGGTTGTTAACCTGGTTGTTAACCTGGTTGTTGACCTGGTTGTTGTCATGTTGTCATGTGAATGCAGCAGCATCAGACACGTTGTGACACTGAATCAAACATCACTTTGACTACATGTGACCTAACATGAGTCAGTGTGGTTTAAACTGATTTAACCCGACTGTATATGAGTCAGTTTGACTGAACGTGACTGAATGTGACTAAAGGTCCTGCGGTCGGACCACTTTCACCTGCAAGTGATGAACAGGTCAGCTCCACTTCCCTGTGTTTACACATCCTCAGGATGTGTGTGTATTTATACTTCTGTGCTTATCTTTGTCTGCTTGAATGCACAAAAAGATCTGAGAGAGTGAGAGGGAGAGAGAGAGAGAGAGATAGAGAGAGAGTGTGTGTGTGTGTGTGTGTGCAGTGTTGCACTGATTACTCATGAGCGTTGATATGTACACACGCGTGTGTGTGTTTACTTACAGACACACCTGCCAGACACATACACACAAACTGTTTGCTCTGCCTCATATTTATGTAAGAGCTGCTGTGTGTGTGTGTGTGTGTGTGTGTGTGTGTGTGTGTGTGTGTGTGTGTGTGTGTGTGTGTTGGCGGTGAGGCCAGCGGGGGGACGTCTCCTCTCTCCCCTGGCGGCGGTGGACAGGTAAAGGCCATCGGGCAGCGTGCGCTCTGATTGGCTGAGCTGGACGTGCTCAGCCTCTGAAGCCTGAGGCTCGGTGACCTTTGGACCCGTCGCTGGCAGCAGAAGGTCGCCCGTGAAGGTTGAGGAGCAAAGTGAAGCCTTACTCTCCTCCACTCTCTCTCTGGAGCTGCAGAGACATTTTCCCAGGAGGGAGTGCGGACAGTTCCAGCCTCAGCAGCAGACATGGGAATGTTTCAGCATGTTTCTGTACAGAGCCAACCTGGAGCCTTGTCTCCAGCTGCTGACTGCATTCACTGTCCTGCACAACCATCTTTTTAAGGCGAACTAGAGTAACCATCCTCAACATAGAAGCTAGAAGTTGTGAAGGTTAAGTTAGGGTTAGGCCCTTGGAGTAGCAGGAAGTTAGGTTAGGGTTAGGTTAGGGTTAGGCCCTAGGAGTAGCAGGAGGTTAGGTTAGGGTTAGGTTAGGGTTAGGCCCTAGGAGTAGCAGGAGGTTAGGTTAGGGTTAGGTTAGGGTTAGGCCCTAGGAGTAGCAGGAGGTTAGGTTAGGGTTAGGTTAGGGTTAGGCCCTAGGAGTAGCAGGAGATCAAGGTCAAGATGGTGTCAGGGTGTAAACAACCACTATGCTCCTAGTGCTGCAGCTTGGCTTCATTTTAGGTTTTGCACCTTTTCTCTGGAGTGAGAGAAGAGGATGAACCTCTGTGTGGTCTGCACATCTGGATCCACTGAGACTCCAGCCACACACACACACACACACACACACACACACACACACACACACACACTTGCTCTGACATTCATTGGTGCTGGGGTAGCAGATCCAGTGTATGCAGAGTGACGTTTCTATGTGGCTTCCTTCCTGCTGCTGCTTCTACCTGCAGGTGAAGGTCTACCTGAGTCACTGAGGAGCTCCATCCATAGGCTGAAGGAGTCTGAGGGGAAGGGAACTCACAGCCAGTGACATCGACTTGCTGCATGGGCAGCTCATTTCACTGGACGCGGTTCCTGGACATAAGGTTGTTGTTGCTTGACTGAAGATCAAAGGGTGAAGTTAGGGTTCGGGTTAATGAATTCATAAGTATGAAATAAACTCTTAAAATAAGATTACACAACAAGGTCAAGTTGATCCAGACCAGCTCTCTGCTCTGGAAAGATCTAACACTTGGTTGAACTGGGATGTTAACTGGAATCACCGGAAATTCTCCAGGAACAGAGGAGATAATGGAATAAAAAATGTGATGACTTGTTCTGTGGATGGAACTTTAATATTCAGTGTTTGGGGAAAAAACGTTTTAACTTATTTATTTTTTAAAAACGATCCTCATCTTTCATTCTTATTTTTTCTCAACTATTTCAACTATTTCAATAGAATTTCACCTCAGGAAAAAAAAAAATTGACTTCAAAAAAGATTTTTTCGCAGCACACAAAAACAGACAAACTGCAGCAGGAGGAAGGGAAGACGCAGGTTGTTTTTCACAGCTGATGTTCTGATTCTCTGTAGACGTGTGTTACCTGGCTGCCGTCTGCTGCCTGCCACACACACACACACACACACACACACACACACACGCACACACACACACACACACACACACGACCATATGTGCTGTGCTGTTAGTGTTACAACCTGCTGCAGATGCAGCTGAGAGCTCAGGATTCCCACGGGACTCAAACGCCTCAGGGCGGCCCCAGGGATCAAACTGAACCTGAGGCTGGACAACCACCTGCACAGCCTGATCTCACACTCTTCCTCACATCTGGCTCTTCCTCTCATCCGGCTCCTCCTCTCATCCGGCTCCTCCTCTCATCCTGCTCCTCCTCCTCTCCTCCCACTCCTGGTCTCCTCCTCCTGGTCTCCTCTATGGTCTGGACCATGGGACAGTTAGAAGGAGCGTGGCCACTAGTGTTCTTCTGCTTTGTAGCAACACAACAGCTGCTTCTCACAATCTTCCAGAGGTTTACAGCTGGTTCAGACCAGTACGTATCCTCCTCCTCCACTGGGTCAGACCAGTACGTATCCTCCTCCTCCACTGGTTCAGACCAGTACGGATCCTCCTCCTCCACTGGTTCAGACCAGTACGTATCCTCCTCCTCCACTGGTTCAGACCAGTATGTATCCTGCTCCTCCGCTGGTTCAGACCAGTATGTATCCTCCTCCTCCACTGGTTCAGACCAGTACGTATCCTCCTCCTCCACTGGTCACCTCCCTCAACATCTACAGCAGCACAGCCCCAGGTTCACCTCAGACACTTCTCCTTCTTCTTCATTTCTACTGTCATCTACTGTCACTGATCATTCCTGTGAGTGACAGCAGAGACAGCCAATCAGAGCTCTGCCTATGTGTGGTTGCCAGATCAGCATGAGCCAGATCTGAGCAGGAACAGTGTAATATTCCCACAGCTACTAACGGGAAGTAGAACAGACTCTGAGCTCTGATGGAACCAGGGCTCATAGCTTCTATGTCCAGGATAATGAGTCTGGAACAGTTTGACATACAGTTGTGTCTCTCCAGTCAGACGCTGCAGCATCTCTGCTGTTTCCAGGTCTGATCCTGAGACTGAGGCTGGAACACTCCACACGTCTCAGTAGGAACTTCTCTTTTTCTGATAGATAGATAGATAGATAGATAGATAGATAGATAGATAGATAGATAGATAGATAGATAGATAGATAGATAGATAGATAGATAGATAGATAGATAGATAGATAGATAGATAGATAGATAGATAGATAGATAGATAGATAGATAGATAGATAGTCCTGTCTGCAGCTCCTCCTGATGAAGAGCGACTGCAGCTGAGTGCTGATGCACCTGCACCAAGTTAATCCGTCAGTGTCGTCCATCTTATCCAGAGCAGCTGTGCAGGCCGGCGCTGCGGAGGTCCGCTCTGGAAAACCTCGGCGTTGCCCCTCGCCCTGGACGCCCCACATGATGAATTAGCTCCAACAAAGGCTTCCATTGAGGCTCAGCAGCAACTGCTGCAGGATGAGCGATGAGCGCGGATTACGTCCCACAGTTTAATGTTCTCCTCGCCCACGTAGACCAGAGACATCCTCAGACCTGCTGCACCTCCTCGTCTCCTGGCCTCCTGGTCTCCTCGGCTGGGACCTGCTTCGTCCCTCGGCTGCAAAATAACTCAGGGTTGAACAATCGGCCTCGGTTCCAGAGCATGGGTCTGAATTGCGCTGGCTCCACCCACAGGATGATGAAGTGGAATTAGAATTTGAATGACAGGAAGTGGAATTAAAGACACAATAAATAAGATAATCCTATATTGGCCCCTCCCTCTTTTACTGCATGAGTAAAGATGAATAGATGTGATGAATAAGTCCACATCCAGTAAAAAATACAAGTGGAAAAACAGGATTAAAAAAGTCAACGATTAATACCCTCGGGTCGAACTCTGTCGGACATCCTCTGGCAATTTTGGCGTTTTTGCCTTACTTTTATTTTTCTACTTGCCGATCATTTTGATCACCAAAGCTTTTGGCGTGAAATTGTGTGGAAACTCTTCCTTTCAGTTCCATTTGTTAGATCTGAGGTGTTATGCTCTCTTTATACATGCACAGGAAACTGCTATTAACTCAACGTATGTCGTTGTGTTTTTGTACTTTTTCCATTAACCTCTGAATGTAATGACACCTGATGACATCACTGTGACATCAATCTCAACTCTAAAGTTCCTCAAGGCCAGAAGAACCAAACTGATGGAGGTTGGTTGATTTCAGGCTTGTCAACCCTTTTGGAAAACATCAGAAAGAAATTCTTTCAAATCACAAAAAAACTACAAGAACCAGAGGAGAGACGAAGACGGGTCCTCGCTCAGGGTCAGAGGAGCCGTTTGATCTTTGCATTACAACCACATCTGTCCTTAAAACAAACGTCTTTATTGTGAAAATCCCCGTCTGCCTCTAATGAGCGTGACAAATAAGCTCGTCTTTTCACACACACACACACACACACACACACACACACACACACACACACACACACACACACACAGTAAATGAACTTGAATGTGTACTCCGCTGCCTCAGCTTCAGTTTCCTTTCTTCTTCTTTCTTCGACTTCAGCTTCATTAGCTTCAGGTCTTCAGCTTCAGTCAGTTCTTATATTAATAAATAACATTTTGCTGTTTTATTTGTCTTCCTTTACTTTAATGAAAAGGGTAGTGTGTGTGTGTGTCTGTGTGTGTGTGTGTATGTGTGTGTGTGTGTGTGTGTGTAATGACACACACACACACACATACACACACACAGAGCCTCCACGCCTGCCACTGCATGTTAGAGTCCAGAAATACAGTCGATGACATCATGGCGTCCGTGTGAAGCCAGGGTGTTTGACCACACTGACCTGCAATGCTGCAGCCTCACCAGGTACACACACACACACACACACACACTCACACACACACTCACACACACAGGATTCCACTAGGACCACACATGACGCTGGCTGGTGTTAAAGCCGTTTGCCACGGTCTGAGCTGAGCCTCATTCCCAGAATGCCTCCCACTTGTAACCTGAACTCTTTGAGGAACACATGTGATGAGCACAGTGTGTGTGAGTGTGTGTGTGTGTGTGTGTGTGTCTGTCCCAGCCCTTCACACAAACTGCATCAGTCTGCTACAAACACACTCAGGTCAGTTAGCCCTGATAGCACTGATGCCACATTTGGCACTGTTAGCAGGGTTAGTATTGTTAGCATTTTTAGAGTTAGCCCTGGGGGGTTAGCAACGGTTCAGTCTGAACAGAAATAAATGTTTCTCACTCATTTCTGTTTCTCCAAACTTACTTCACACACTACAGTGTAGATATTGCAGTGTAGATGCTACAGTGCAGTCCATGAACATACCCACCGTGCTACATCCCTTTGTGTACTTCTGTATCAGAACCAGAGGCTGAATCGAGATGGCATCAAACCACAGACCCAGTCGACTGGAGAGGAGCTAATCCTGTTAGCATGCCGAGTGTGTGTGTGTGTGCGTGTGTGTGTGTGTGTGTGTAAGTGTGTATATGTGTGTGTGATGTCGCGGCCAAATCACGTGCACCTTTGCAGCAGAGAAGAACACAGAATGTAGCCATAATTGCATATTATTATTATTACTGTTATTATTATTATAACTGTTATTATTATTGTTGTTGTTATTATTGCTGTTCAATTACATTATTGATTATGGTCTAAACTTCCTTCATCCATTTTTCTTGTTTTATATGTCAACATGTTTCTCTGGGTGTGATTGATGTTTTGATTGAAGTTTTTCAAAATATTTTTATATATTTTAGCAGCTGTTCTATCGCCCAATCTCAATGGATAACAGGACCCAGTGGGTGTGTGTGTGGGTGTGTGTACGTGTGTGTGTGAAGGTGGTCAGTGTTAATTACAACCTGCAGCTCTGTCTTTGATGAAAAACAAACATGTCATTTTCTGTCTTTGATCTTATTGTTTTGATCTCTTCCTGACTGGGATTCAAACAGGGAATATTTTTTGTTTTAGTTTTAATTTTAGTTTTTCCTTTTTCTAAAAATGTTGAGAAAAATGTTACATTTATTCTCAATAAAACCAAACTGCATATTTTGTCACTTTAAAAAATCAGGGAAAAAAAGAGAAAGAGGAAATATATATATATATATATATATATATATATATATATATATATATATATATATATATATATATATATATATATATATGAATGAAATGTGAATGAAAACGCTGCAGTGTGCGTGTGTTTGTGTGTTTGTGTGTGTGTGTGTGTGTGTGCTCTGTTTATTTCCTTCATTTGCATCTAAATTAAAGCTGATGCATGGCCGCGGGCCGCGCACACATTTAGGCGCACACCGCGCGGACACGCGTTATTCACGCCTCGCTGTGACGTCACTGCGCGCGTGGCGATGATCCCCGCACAGTTTCCGTTGAAACACGCTGTCCCAGCCTCGGGCCGCAGCGAGCTGAGGCCGACGGGAGACTTGGAGGTGGAGGTGGAGAGGGAGGGTTGGCTTATCTCGGATATATCAGGTCACATTAAAAAGATTTAAAAACATTAAAAAACGCCTGGTCTTTCTCTAACCACTTTAAATAGATCATGTGACCCAGGTGTTTCCAGCTGCCGAACTGAAGCTACCTCACAATAAAATAACAAAGGTTCCTGGGTTTTATTTTACTGGTTTAACTGGAGAATAAAGATAAAGCTTCAGGTGGGAAATGTTTTGGCGAAAGAGTGCAGACACACACACACACACACACACACACACACACACACTCTCTGTCGGGCCTCAGATGAAAGGGGTGAACACTGATCGGAGGTAATTTCATGCTCCGCATCGTCTTCAACAGCAGCAGCGTCTCCACAGCTCCTGTACTGTGTGTGTGTGTGTGTGTGTGTGTGTGTGTGTGTGTGTGTGTGTGTGTGTGTGTGAATATGTATCTGAATATGGACCCAGTCCCGCTCACTTGATCCAATGAGTTGCGCCCCCCCCCCCCACACACACACACACACAGTGAGCGAAAGTTCTCTGCCAGAATAAAACGTATCTGCTTGTTCTGTTTTTTTTTCTTTTTTCCAATAGAAAAGTGTTTATTTGGAAACATGGTTTAAATGTACATAATATATATATATTTATATATATCCCCTCCTCCTGTCACTCACACTCACACACAAACACACACACAGACACACGCACACCCACACTAAAACATACATACACACACAAACACACACACACGCACACAACCCAGAGGAAGAACAAAAGAAGTGTGTGTGTGTGTCTGCAACGGCAGAGGAAGTGACGTATTAATTATCAGAATCATCAAATAAGAATCATCAAATCCAGGTGAACAGGAAAAAAAGTCTTCACACACTGCCGGTGTGTGTGTGTGTGAGGGAGCGAGAGAGAGTGTGTGCTTTTGTGTGCTCGGTGCTGGTGTGTGGCAATCCTGTGTGTGTGTGTGTGTGTGTGTGTGTGAGGGGGGGGGGGGGGGGGTCTCCCTCTTCAAGTTGGTCCAGAATAAAAAAGAAGCACGACAAAAGAAAATAAAGACAGGGAAGCTCTGTATGGCTGAGGAAGAGGAGGAGGAAGAGATCAGTTGAGGAAGGTGAGGAGGTGAGGAGAAGAAGAAGATGAAGATCAGATGAAGAAGAGGAGGAGGTGAGGAGGAGGGTTCTGGTTTCTCTGGTGAATCTTTGGTTTTTCTCAGCGGCACGTGAGTCCAGGAGTGAGTTCGCTCTGTGCCTTAAATTAGATATTTACAATGTACAGTGAGGGTCTGGGGGGTCTGGGGGGTCTGGGGGGGAGGGGGTCTGGGGGGTCTGGGGGGGTCTGGGGTGGCGGGGGGGGTCAGTCGCTGTCCGCCCCCCCCCTCCTGCACCGTGGTGGTGGAGTGGTTGTACAGGCCCTGCGCCATCAGCTGCAGCGCCAGGCCGTTCTTCAGGCCGCTGGCCTTCTTGATCTTGGCCCTCTTGTTCTGGAACCAGATCTTGATCTGGGCCTCGTTCAGGCCCAGCTCCCGGGCCAGGGCCTGCCGCCGCTGCTCCGTGATGTACCGGTTCACCGTGAACTCTCCGCGGAGCCGCTGCAGCTGCTCGGCGGAGAAGGCGGTGCGGGGCCGCTTCTCCTCCCGACCCCCCCGCGACTTCTTCAGCTTCCGAGTCCGTGGACCTGCAGTAGGAGCGAAGAGGGAGGGGGGGCATGAATACCCTGCTCACACACACCCTGCCCACACACACCCTGTATACACACACACACACACACACACACACGCACACACACACTCCATTCAGAACACACGCATAGTTACACACATCACAGATCACACACGCACTAATCACCGAACACACACACACACGTCACAGATCACACATCACACACATAAACAGATGACACGCGCAAACATTGCGCGCCCACACGTTGTAGAGATCACAGACAGGTAAAGGTGCGCTGCGCTGATTCGGACCAAAATAAAAGCAAAAACACTAAACAGAGACTCAGGTTCAGTCATCTGGACTGGACCGAGGTTCGTCCAGCTCTGGTTCTGGTTCTGGAAAGTTCTAGTGTCGGAGGAACGTTAAAGACAGTCCTTCAGCACCGAGACACAGGTTCTCCTCTTCTCTCCTCTCCTCTCCTCTCCTCTCCTCTCCTCTCCTCTCTCCTCTCCTCTCCTCTCCTCTCCTCTCCTCTCCTCTCCTCTCCTCTCTCCTCTTCTCTCCTCTCCTCTCTCCTCTCCTCTCTCCTCTTCTCTTCTGCTCTAACCTGATTGGCTGCTGATCACTGATCAATCACTACAGCTGATCAATGCTACTCCTCTTCACAAATTCTATTTCAATTATGAAGGAAACGTTTTCAATTTCCGAGACTGTGTGTGTGTGAATGATTACAGATAATTATTGATTATCTACACTGTGTGGAGCAGCTTCCGTTTCCGTTTCGTCTTCTATTCTTCTAAATGTTACTATTAATGTTTACAGTAATATTATTTTGAGATTATTGATTCAGTTTTCATCATGTTTGACGCATGCGCAGTGAGGTCTGCAGCGGACGTCAATATCTCCAAATCACCAATGGAGAACAAGCGCATTATTATTATTATTATTATTATTATTATTATTATTGATAATAAAACAATATTACGTGAAAATGTTGCTATTGTTGATTTTTTGATAAATTAATAAATTGAATTGAATTGAAATAAATAAATTGTTGGATTCCAGAGCGGCTCAGGATGATCATGTTATGGGATTCTTGTTATAAATTATTAAAACTGAAAACACAAAACAAACTAAACATTATGCTTAATAACCAGAAACAATATCGATAACTAGCACCACAGGCCGCAGTAGTCAAAGCAGCGATACTGCTGATATTATGAGTTCCTGAAAATGAGTTTTGTTATGTTTGTTACATTATCATAACAAAAGAGGAATTAGAAGATACGCATAAATCGCGATAATTCATCAATGTAAAAAAACGTACATTTCAGTAAAGACTGACTGGCAGAAACTATTCACTAATCACTATTATTAGTAGGATAATCGATCTTATTACTGCTGCTGTTGACTTTATTATCATTTATTATTATTGTTGTTTTTGTTGTTGTTGCTACAGAAGCGTGTTTTATGTTTTATCATTGAATATTCAGATTCACCTTTGATCACTTCATAAGAGCACACGCGGATTAACCCAACACACACACACACGCACACACGCACACACGCGCGCGCTCACAGCCTAATTACCGCTGATCAGTGTGTTTGTTTGGCGCTGGTATCTGAACGACACGCACCATCCGGATACCAGGAGAGAACAGGTAATAGTACCACTACTATAGTAACAATGAGAATAACTGCTAATAATAGTAATAACGTACCTGCTACACACACACACACACACACACACACACACACACACACACACACACACAGACACTATCCTGCAGACAGTGCTCGCACGTGCGCGTTCACCTGAGCCAACACGTAAGTTCTCAGTTCTCTAAAGTATGTGACCAACCTTTGTCTTTTTTTATTTATTTGTAGTATTTCAGTATTATCTTTGTTTGTTTTTTTATCATTTTGTTTTTAGGACGATCAACAGCGGGAGAGACAGTCAGAGAAGGAACAAAAAGTGTTCCGGATGTTGACGATGTTTCTGTGGCTGTTGAATCTCATTGTTGATTTGCAAACACTAGTTTGGTTGCTACGGTCCAATCATTTCATCATAATTACCTAAAACAATGTTAAATGCAAAATTGAGATCATTAGCTACCACTAATAATAATAATAATAATATCACAATAATAGTAGTAATAATAATATGGTTTTTATGTGTATGTACTTACCTAAATATAATTAGTCACGGCGATATTGCAAGGCGACGTTTACCACAGAAATCGGTTTAAAATAATAAAAAAGAATGAAATAAAACAAATCTTTGACGGGTTCATATTAGTAATATTTCAGGTTTAGTTCGAATGTAGATTCCTTTATTTTCTAATTCTGTTTGAACGGAAAATTAATTAAACTCGATAGAGAGATTAAAATATTATAGATATTAAGATATTAGAACTGTTAGCGAGCCCTGTAGAAAAGTTAAGAAATAATTTAATAACAATTCACATTTCAGGTCCACGTTCACACCGAAACAAAGAGGACGGAGGAGGACGGAGGAGGAGGAGGAGGAGGAAGGAGCAGCCGCTTTGAAATTATTATATACTCTCATTTTTATTATCATCAAGCAGTTTTAACTGTTGCTTTTGTTTTTATTTTATTTAGTATATATTCACATTTTATTGTAGATTTTCTATTGCTATTTAGAATTATCTATCTATTCCTTTCTAACGAATTAATTTCCTCACAAACATTTTAACGTCGGATCGACGGCGTAATTTCACGTCTTTGTATTTTAGTTGTTCACTTTACTTCCCCGCTCCTCCTGCTCCTCCTGCTCCTCCTGCTCCTCCTGCTCCTCCTGCTCCTCTTCCTCCATGGAACCCTCCTTCTTACCAGATGAAGGTCGGTCTGAGTACCGGGTGCAGTAGACCCAGGCGGGCCAGAGCAGCGGCTGACTCTCCGCCGTACCGGCTCCGGTCCCGCTCACACCCAGCGGGGGGGAGGAGGTGTCCGGGGCCGTGGCCCCGCTCCGGTCCTCAGCCTTCACGCCCCCGGAGCCCCCGGAGCCCCCAGTGGACCCGGTGGACCCGGTCCCAGGGCAGGGGCCGGTGCTGGAGCTGCGGGGTGGGCTGGGCAGGGAGGCGGCGGAGGAGGAGGCGGAGGACGCGGAGCTGTCGGTGCTGCATCCGGAGTCCAGGCCCGGGGTCCCGGGTAGACCGGGCCGGCTCACACACCCCCCTGGGACCCGTTCCCGGGCCGAACCGGGCCGGGCCGACGGGCCCAGCTCGGGCTTCCTGCAGCCGAAATCCGGCCTCAGGATGTCGTCGATGAAGAAGTTGGTGGTCCGGTGCTGCGGCTGCAGCGGGTCCGGGTCGGGCGGGCCGGGCCCCGGGGCCGGGCTCTCCGCCCCGCCGCTGTCCGAACCCGCCTCCATGGCCCGGGCTGCGGCTCGTCCTGCTCCGGGCTCAGCTGCGCGCGCCTGGGGCCAGGGTTCGAGTGGTTCGGGCGGTTCGGGGGGTTCGGGAGGTTCGGGGGCTCCGGGCTGAGTGGGTCGGAGCGGAGCTCTGCGGCATGGCCCGGACCCGAGCAGACTGCGGCTCCGCTGCTGCACACACACCCTCACACTGTCCTCACACCTCATTACCATGCACACACACACACATATTCACTCACACACACACACACACACACACACACACACACACACACACACACACACACACACACACACACACATATTCACTCACACACACACATATTCACACACACACACACACACACACACACACACACACACACACACACACACACACACATTCACTCTCACACACTGTCTCACACAGAGGAATAACAAGCAGAGCGAAGCGGACCAATCAGCGGCAGCGACACGTGTGGACACGGTGTGACGGCGTCCAATCACAGGAGGTGTCTCTGAGGGGGGGGGGGGGGGGGGGGGGGGCAACGAGATTACCACGGCTGCTGCCCACACACCCACACACACTGGGTCCAGAACCAGACCGTGGGGAGACCCTCTGACAGAACCTGTCGGTCGCCAGCCTCTGTGTGACGTCATAGACCCATGTCTGACCCTCAGACTCACACGGCTTTTCCGATAGGCTCTCGTCGGTCTGACCTTAAAGTGCAGTATCAAACCTGTGAGGAAGCTCTCTCTCTCTCTCTCCCTCTCTCACTCGCGCGCGCACACACACGTACACACACACACACACACACATACACACACACACACACAAATAACGCTCACAGTCCAGTGCATAGAGCACTCAGGTGTGACTCGTACACATTTATATAAATTCTTCAAAAAAGAGGGTTGAATGAAGACAGAGTCTATCTTATTCTATTCTGTTCTCTATTGTGGCCTTTTCCTCTGACCCTACAAACCTCACTATCATGAATAAAATCTAGATGGATGGATGGATAGATGGATGGATGGATGGATGGACGCGGGTGGACGGATTGATAGACGGATTGATAGACGGCTCCTGGCCCCTCCCTCTCTGATTCTGATTCCTTGTCTCATATTCTTCTGCAGTTGGGGTGATAACTCCTTCACAGTTGAACCTGTGACCTTTGGGTTGCAATTGCAGACCTTTCACCACTCGAGCTGCTGTAAGAAACAAACAACAAACAATATATTTATACAAGTACAAACAAGTACAAACAAGTACAGACAAGTACAGACAAGTATGTTGTATAAAAGCACCGGTCACAGTGTGTGTAGGGCGTGATGCATCCTGGTGTTCGTTGTTTGTCCCTCTTCATCTATCAGATCATGGCTGTTACACAACATCTTACTATAAACAGATAAATAGATGTGCTTTTCTTTCCAAAGCAGCTCAGCAGCGAGTGTTTGTGCTGTGTATCTATCTATCTATCCATCCATCCATCCATCCATCCATCCATCTATCTATCTATCTATCTATCTATCTATCTATCTATCTATCTATCTATCTATCTATCTATCTATCTATCTATCTATCTATCTATCTATCTATCTATCTATCTATCTATCTATCTATCTATCTATCTATCTTTATTTATTCATGTGTACACCTGCATCAATTCTTTAGAGAAACAAAAACAGAGTCAAATAAATACATAAACACAATAAATAGTCAAAGAAGACACGTCAGCAGTTGTGTGAGGAAAACATGCTGAGAGAGAGAGAGAGACAGAGAGAGAGGGAGATAGAGAGAGGAGATACAGAGAGAGAGGAGATACAGAGAGAGAGACAGAGAGAGAAACAGAGAGAGAGAGTCAGAGTCTGCAGGAGTCAAGTTGAAACAACAAAACATCACCAATAATAACAGTTGACAACAACCCAGCACTGACCTGCTGCTGCTCCACAGGTCTGTGCATGTGCATATGTGTGTGTGCGTTTGCATGTGTGTGTGTGTGTGTGTGTGTGTGTAGCCCTCTGTGGTGCGTAAGGACAAAATGATTTCTCCTATAGCTTTGATGTTTGTACAAAGCCCCTCACACACGCACACGCTCAGACCAGACATGAGGTCGGGGCGCCATCTTGTGGACAAAGACGGTATTACACGTAATCGTGTTAGTTTACTGTAACGTGCAGCGTCAACTCAACTCAACTTTTATTTGTTTTAAGTGCCATATCATAACAGCTGTTATCTCAGAGCACTTTACAAGCAGAGCAACAATGTGTACATAGTGAAAAAACCCCCTGTCCTTAGACCCTCGCAAAGGCTGAGGAACAACTCCCAAGAAAAACCCTGACAGGGAAAAAAGGGGAGAAACCTCAGGGTGAGAGACAGAGGAGGGGATCCTCACCCAGGACGGACAGGCGGGCACAAACAAAACATTATTGATGGCTAACAGTTCAGGATATAAATCAATGAATTGAATTGAATCAGTCCATAGTAGCAGGCAGGAGGAACCGCGGTGAGATGAGCCGGGTAGAGGTGGTCCTGGATCCAGCTCAGCCTGATGGAAGTCGGGAGGGAAAATAAAAATAATAAAAATAAAATGAAAAATGAAAAATAAAATGAATAGTAAAATGAAAAATAAAAATAAGAATAAAAAGAAAATTAAGAATTAAAAAATAACATATTAATAAAAATTAAAATAAGAATAAATAAATAAATAAATAAATAAATTTTATATATATATATATATATATATATATATATATATATATATATATATATATATATAAAATAAAAATAAAAATAAAAATAAAAATAAAAATAAAAATAAAAATAAAAATAAAAATAAAAATAAATTGAAAGATAACAAAGGAGAGGGGGACAAGAGGGGGGAAGAGGAGGAGATGGAAAACAGACGGGGAGAGGCCAAGAGGAAAGAGAGAAGCTAGAGGGAGCGTGAACCTGATTCACACCCACAGAGAAGGGGGGTGCCGGGGACCCCCAGCAGACCCCCAGCAGACTCAACTGACTGGGAGATGGTTCCACAGCAGAGGGCCTTGGTAGCTGAAGGCTCTGGCTCCACATCTAGACTTAGAGACTCTTGGAACCACCAGTAGGCCTGTATTCAGAGAACGAAGTCTCCTAGTGGGGCAATAGGGTTTTATCAGGTCTGAGATATAAGAGGGTGCCAGACCATGAAGAGCTTTATAGACAAGGAGAAGGATTTAGAACTGGATCCTGAAAGGTACAGGAAGCCAGTGTAATGAGGCCAGAACAGGAGAGATGTGATCTCTGTCTAGTTTTAGTCAGGACACGAGCTGCCGCGTTCTGAATGAGCGTCACATACAGTAGTTACTATAGTTACACATAGTAGTCTCACACACACACATACATACAGAGACACACACACACACACTTGCTGCTCTAATTTTAAACATTCTGTAGACTTTTCAGATGTTTGACAGATGAGCTAACTGCATATTTATGTCTGTTTCAAGTCTGCGAGTGTGTGTGTGTGTGTGTGTGTGTGTGTGTGTGTGTGTGTGTGTGTGTGTGACTCACAGGCTGAAGTTGTGCCGAGCTTTGATTCCCAGACTGTGCCGGAAATGACACGACAACAAACAGAGAGAAGGAGGAAAAGCAGAAATTAAAGCTGAGATGGGTGGAAAGTTGTCATCATATCAGAGGAGGGAGGAACCAACGAGAGGAACTGAGACTGCAGCACCTGCACCACACGCACAGACAAAACAATAATAACACAGTTATTCAGGGCCACTCCTTTCACTGACACACAGTCCAGAAGTCACAGAGTAGTCTGAAGGAACATAGAAAATAAAACATAGATTCATCAACTATCAGAACTCTGCCAAAACGTGAGTCAGAGATGAGGAGGAAGCTGGATCTGCTTTTAAAAACATCTGGACAGATGCTGCAGATCCACAGACCCAGAGCCAGACAGGGAAATGGACTGATTGTGGGCAATGAGTGTATTGTGACTTGTACACATGTCCACACATAGAGCTAGAGGAAGCAGCTGGACTCAAACCCACAACCCTGTGGCTGAGGCAGCAGCTCGAACCAGTGCCACCTTCAGCCAGTTCTCACTGACGTGTTCTGTTGTTTTACAGCCTGGTCAAGGCGGGTTGTATTCAAAAAGCTCTGAAACAATTGCTTAAATTATTCTAATGAATTGTAATTGTTATAATACAAAAGTCATGGAGGCAGATTCGTGAATTGAAGCTTGGTTTTATTGTTTCTCACCATGTGTGACAACATGTCCGTTTGTGCTTCACACGGACCGAGTCGGGTTGCACAGCTGTTCAGCATCCCGGCCAGTTCACCCAGGGAGGAGCGTTTTCTTTCTGTTTTTTATAACTGCCGCTGATGTGCTGGTGTTTCTGGAAACAGAGCATAAAATATATGTAAATAATAAAATGAATAGGGTGTCGCTACATCACTGCAGGAAACAGGGGAATACTGTATAAGAAACAAGATGGAGGCTGCTGTTTCTGTGTTCACTCAGAGGTGAGTTACGAGACTGACAACCTGACACACACGTACCACACATGGGATTTTTCCGGATTCTTACGGATTTTACAGCGTAAAAATGGTACCCTCATGAATCATGCAAATGCTTTTTTTGTCTGTTTGTTTGTTTTTGGGGGGCACACATACCGAGCCTGTCAGTGCTTCCCTGTTGGCTGGGCCTGAACTTTGCAAGAAGAGCTTCTGAAGCCGTCCGTGACTCCTGCTGCCTGCTAAGACCTTTGAGTTGCAGCGACCGACTGTGGATCCGAGCCAAACTGACTTCAGGATGACGTCACGCCACATGTATCACGTAAGGTGACCAGATGTCCCCAAGTTCCAGGGACAGTCCCCGATTCAGCCACCCCGTCCCCGAAAGTGTCTACGGTTTGGAATGAGAGCAGCCTCGGACCCCGAGCCGCTCCTGTCCCCGACTATGGACTTCAAAATATGTTCATCTTATATTTTCCTGTTTGTTTTCCTTAGTCAATCAAATCCCTGAAGTACATAGCCCCCCCACCACTCCACACACACACACACACACACACACACACACACACACACACACGCTCTGGGTGTTGTCAAATACACCCACTGGATACAGTAAAATATCTGATGGTTCGTATGATTAGAGATTGCAGTCAAACAGTCACAGATACTATTATTTACTGACCCTAACCCTGACCCTGACCCTAACCCTGACCCTGACCCTGACCCTGACCCTGACCCTGACCCTGACCCTGACCCTAACCCTGACCCTAACCCTAACCCTGACCCTAACCCTAACCCTAACCCTGACCCTTACACAGTACATTGAGAGAGGGAGAGAGAAACTGCTGATCTCCATCTCCTCCTACTTCCAGGAAACAGCAGAAGCTTCTTCCTCTTTTCTACTCTTTTAAGCTCCCTCAGCCTCACTGCTGCTCAGTTCCTCTGCTCGTCTGTGCCTTCTCCTCCTTCTCCTCCTCCTTCTTCTTCTTCTCTAGCTCCTCTGCTCCAACTGCTCCTTCGGCTGCTCCTCCTCTCCTGGCCTCCTGGTCTGGATAATGGAGTCGTCGGTGGACAGGACGTCCTACACTCAGAGCAACCCGCTGTTTGACATGTCTCTGAGCCGGAGCGACATCTGCAGCTTCCAGCCCGACGGTGAGGAACAGAAACACAGACCAGGTCTCAGGTCACAGGTCATAGGTCATAGGTCTCAGGTCATAGGTCACTGATCAGGTCTCAGGTCATAGGTCTCAGGTCACAGGTCACAGGTCTCAGGTCACAGGTCACAGGTCACAGGTCACAGGTCACAGGTCTCAGGTCACAGGTATTAGGTCATAGGTCACAGGTCACAGGTCAGGTCTCAGGTCATGGGTCACAGACCTCAGGTCACAGGTCACAGGTCTTAGGTCATAGGTCACAGGTCTCAGCGCTCAGGTCACAGGTCACAGGTCTCAGGTAACAGGTCACAGGTCTCAGGTTACAGGTCAGGTCTCAGGTCATGGGTCACAGACCTCAGGTCACAGGTCTCAGGTGACTGGTCACAGGTCAGAGCCTCGTTACACACAGTATCATTCAGGCTGATGACAGAGCTGTTAAAGGTGACTTAATCTATCTTCACATAAGAACTTGGTCCCACCAACGTGAGATGATCTGAGTGATGACTCTACTGATAGTATCTAGATCTATAGATCTAGAGATTCATCGGAGGTGAATTGGACATTGTTAAACAGTTACTGCTCTGTTACTGTTAACTCTGAGCTCTATTAATCAGTCTATTACAGCTAGATGCTCGATGTGTTAGCACAAGGTCATTATCAGTGTTGCAGTCGCAATGTTCTGTCCTGGAGAGACCTCAGAGGAACGTTCCAGCAGCTCCCACAGCTCCCACTGCTCCCACT
>CM055202.1:913653-928653 GCA_029224185.1 Karalla daura | reverse complement strand
CTGGGTTTTGAAATTGCAGCTTGTTTTGGTGATTTCTGATGACATCAGATCTACATCCTGTAGATGGCCCTGAGGGTTCCTTCAGTGGAACCATCAGGAACCCTGCATGGTCTGAGCCCCGTCAGAGGCTCCGGAAAACTGCTGCTTCTCTCTCTAGAACATTAGAAGAACCAGACCTGACTCAAGACCAGACCCAGCTCCTGGTCCAGTGGTTCTCCTCTCCCTGGATCACTGCAGTTCTCTCCTGGTCCATCAAAGCTCTCCAGATGGACCAGAGTGTAGCAGCAGTGAGGATGCTTCACTTAGATCTCCACTGCTACTGGTTGCTGCTGGATCTCCTCCCAGTGTCTGATGATGTCCTCCAGAGAGACTCTGGCTCTGCTCCACTGACCTCCACCGTCAGCTCGATGTTCCTTCTCCAGCTCTGCCACTTAGTAAAGGAGTTCTCCTTGTCTTGCAATGTCTCAGCCCAACTATGGCCTCCTGTTGCACTGAAGCTGTCCATCAACTGTGACTGTAAACGCAATATAGACTAAAACTAACTTTCCAACTAACTATAACCATAACTATACAAAATATAACTAATACTAACACATAAGCCCAGTTACTACAACATGCATTAGCCCGTGTCATGTTCCTCTTCAGTGGTCGCTGCTCTTCAATGGTCAGAACCCGTCTGCAGGGGTCAGAACCCATCTTGACTGGTCAGAACCCGTCTCCAGGGGTCAGAACCCATCTTGACTGGTCAGAACCCGTCTCCAGGGGTCAGAACCCATTTCCAGGGTTCTGTAAACCATGACTCCCATTCATCAAAACAAAACCCTGGACGCTCTGCTCAGCACACTGGTCCCAGCATCCTGCCCTGAGATGTGCTGAGCCTGGAGAACCGTCGTGGGCAGTGGTCCAGTAAATGTGCTGAGGACTGGAGACGTGTCCAGAACTTCCAGGAGGAAGGACAGGATGTTCCTCTACGTTCAGCAGATTTCTGCTTCGACCTTTGACCTTCCTCACATGTAGAGTTCAGCTTTGCTACGGGTCACACAGCTCAGACCGCAGTAATCAGATTACTTCCTGCAACCTGTGCTCTGATCTCCAGGTGCCACGGGACCCGAAGGAGCGAAGGGCGACGCGGGAGTGAAGGGAGGAGCTGGAGCTCCAGGTCACTGCTTTCATGATCTTCATCTCTTGTTTTGACTGTTTATTCATGTTTGTGTTTCTGTGGTGACTCTGAAATGTAGCTGAAAACATTACATGTGTGTAAGAGTGTGTGTGCAGCAGACAGCGTGCTCAGAGCTGGGCGCTGAGCATGTTGACCTTTAGTCTGAGCAGATTCGTGTTTTCCAGATGAAGCTGCTGTTTTATTAAAAGTGCAACGCTGCTGCTGCAGGGGACAGTGTGTGTGTCTGTGTGTGTGTGTGTGTGTGTCACACTGGCCACCACACACACACTGACCGTCCTGGTTTCACATCGGAAAATATTTCAACAGATTCAGTCGTTATGAAATCGTTGGTTTCTGTTCCTCTATGATTCTGCTGACGCTCCCACCTCCTGATCCGAGCTTGAGTAATACAAACCTAACTCTGTGTGTGTGTGTGTGTGTGTGTGTATGTGTGTGTGTGTGTGTGTGTGTGTGTGCGTGTGTGCATGTGTGTGTGTCCTGCAGGTCCTGTGGGGCCTCCAGGGGAACCAGGGAACCAGGGTCCTGGATCTAAGGGAGAACCTGGTGCCCCAGGTGAGACGTTCCCTGACCTCCTCCGGAACTTGATCCGAGCTCCCCTAAAAACGACCAGAACGTTAATGTTGTTCAATCAGGTGTTTAGGGCAGTGGTTCTGCAGCTTTTTTCAGAGATCTACTCCTTGGAGTAGATCTCTGAAATACCTATGGAATACTTATTTCTATATTTTGCTTTATATTATATATTTATTTATTGTTTCTAATGGACAGCAAAGCAATGCAGGATTCATTGAACTTTGTCACCACAAAACTATTCAGACACTCTTAAACTCTTTGAACTAAACTATTTGTAAATAAAAAAATATGAAAATCATGAAAAACATAATAATAAAGTACAATATTACACAAATAATAAACATGGTTAACTAACTAAAAAGGATTTGTGCAAATAAAAAGAATCCTGCACTGCAGATGTCTCCCAGGTCTAAAGTTAACATCTCAGTGGTTGATTTTATGTTCAGGATGATGGAACTGAATCAGCTGAACAAGAACTAGTTGAACTAGTTGAGCTTAACTAGGGCTTAACTAGGGCTTAACTGGGGCTTAACTAGGGCTTAACTAGGGCTTAACTAGGGCTTAACTAGGGCTTAACTGGGGCTTAACTAGGGCTTAACTAGGGCTTAACTAGGGCTTAACTGGGGCTTAACTAGGGCTTAACTAGGGCTTAACTGGGTTGGCCACTAGGTGTCCTCCTCGGCTTTGCTACATTGTTGGACGGTCAGTATTTCCATCTTTACAAAGACATGCAGGAGTCTCTAAATGCTGTTTCTCTCTGTGACTTGTAGTTACAACGTTAGATAGAAACAAATAAAAAAGGAACTGAGACAAATAATCAGCCTGTTAAGGTGGAATGCAAGTAGAGCCCCAAAAAGCTTGAAAATCGTCCTTGAAGGTGCTTAAATGTGCTGAAATCTGGTACAGATGCAGACTGACCTGAGATCAGTGAAGGATGAGGTAACAGATGCATATATGCCATAGTCACATACATTTGGTTATAAATATTATTATATAGTATATTATTACTATTGTTACTAACGTAAAACTATTTTGTACTGCATGTTTGCTCGTTGATACTTTTACACACTACTGCAGCACAAATACTACAGCACAAATACTACAGCACAAATACTACAGCACAAATACTACAGCGAAAATACTACAGCACAAATACTACAGCACAAATACTACAGCACAAATACTACAGTACAAATACTACAGCACAAATACTACAGTACAAATACTACAGCACAAATACTACAGTACAAATACTACAGTACAAATACTACAGTACAAATACTACAGCACAAATACTACAGTACAAATACTACAGTACAAATACTACAGTACAAATACTACAGCACAAATACTACAGTACAAATACTACAGCACAAATACTACAGCACAAATACTACAGCACAAATACAACTCTCCACCTCTTGAATGAGGTGAGATGAACACATGAGCTGACAATAGTTCAGTAGCAGCTCATCATGTGTCCTCTGGTGCAGGAGCTGCAGGAGATGGTGGGGCCCCTGGCCCCCCCGGCCCCCCCGGCCCCTCCGGCCCCTCAGGACCCTCAGGTAACAGCCACACCCCCTTCATGCTGCGTTCAGGGACCCTGGGCCGTCAGACGCCTGACGCCCTCTGCTGGTTTGTTGTGTCCTCCCAGGACCTCCTGGACCTGCTGGACTCACTGGTGAGAAAGGAGACACTGGAGCTCTGGGGACACCTGGCCCTGCAGGTGAGCTGCTCCCACACCACCTCCCCTCTGCTCCTCCTCCCCTGAACCTCCTCCTCTGCTCTGCCTCCCCTCTTTTCGTCCTCCATTCCAACACCTCCTCCTCTGTCCTCAGTCACAGAACTTCAGACCCTCCATGTCCTGTATTAACTCTGTCCTGGTCAGTACGGAGTGACCTTGATAAACATCTCAATACAAAGTTGGAAAACAAACAACAGAACAGGAAAGAAAGAGAAACAAAAAGAAAGAAACGACTGAAATGTGTGTGTGGTGGGAGGTGACAGGTTTGTCTGCTGTGTGCAGGTGTGATGGGACCTCCAGGCTTCAACGGAACTCAGGGTGAGTGTGGTTCACCCCAGCACAGAAACCCCTGCAAACACCCCCCCCCCCATACAGTGGCTCCTGCTCCTCCTCATAACGTTGCCATGGAGACAGAGACGAGAGCGTTCACATCTGGAGGCGACAAAGGAGGGCGCTCCACAGGGGGGCGCTACATCTCTGCCCCCGAGCAGAAGAAGAAGAAGAAGAAGAGATCGTCTTGAAATAGGCTGACAATCGTAAACAGATATAATAAATCATATATATATGGAGGAGGTGACTCCTACTGGTGAGGTGACCCCTCCTACTGGTGTGGAGACTCCTCCTACTGGTGAGGTGACTCCTCCTACTGGTGTGGAGGCTCCTTCTACTGCTGTGGAGACTCCTCCTACTGGTGAGGTGACTCCTCCGACTGGTGAGGTGACTCCTCCTACTGGTGTGGAGGCTCCTTCTACTGCTGTGGAGGCTCCTCCTACTGGTGAGGTGACTCCTCCTACTGGTGTGGAGGCCCCCCCTACTGGTGTGGAGGCTCCTCCTACTGGTGTGGAGGCTCCTCCTACTGGTTACGTGACTCCTCCTACTGCTGAGGTGACTCCTCCTACTGGTGAGGTGACTCCTCCTACTAGTGTGGAGGCTCCTTCTACTGCTGTGGAGGCTCCTCCCACTGGTGAGGTTACTCCTCCTACTGGTGTGGAGGCCCCTCCTACTGGTGTGGAGGCTCCTCCTACTGGTGTGGAGGCTCCTCCTACTGGTTATGTGACTCCTCCTACTGCTGTGGAGGCTCCTCCTACTGGTGTGGAGGCTCCTCCTACTGGTGTGGAGGCTCCTCCTACTGGTGTGGAGGCTCCTCCTACTGGTGTGGAGGCTCCTCCTACTGGTGTGGCGAGGTCAGCAGGGTGCATGTGCATTCGCAGACGCGTACCGGGGCTTTAGAAAATACAGTGAAACCAGAAGTTAACATCAAAGACAGAAAAAGACATGCAAGAGTTAAGATGAGGAAATCAAACAGATATTTCCACTAACATGGAGCTCATTTTGGTGTTATTTTAAACATTAATTCATGTACGTGTGTACGTGTGTGTGTGTGTGTGTGTGTGTGTGTGTGTGTGTGTGTGTGTGTGTGTGTGTGTGTGTGTGTGTGTGTGTGTAGTTTCTGTTTTGGCACTGGCAGTGCTTTAAATGCAGTTAAATGCAGTGAATGGATGTTTAGAAGCTGAATTGTTAATTGTTCCAAACACCAAGAGTCCTGAGACACAGATAGTCTAGAAGAGGTTGAGGTGAGTCTGATCCTGTCACAAGACGTGGAGAAACATTGGTGTTTGCTCCTCAGGACCTCCAGGACCTCCAGGAGCCAAGGGAGAGCCAGGAGCACCAGAGTGTGAGTGACAGTAACGATACAGCGTCACACACTCACCAAGTGCCGCACACGCAAACCAATGACCGACCTCCAGATGGCGCCTGACGTGTGTGTGTATGTGTGTGTGTGTGTGTGTGTGTGTGTGTGTGTGTGTGTGTGTGTGTGTGTGTGTGTGTGTGAGCAGTGAACGTGCGGCTGGTGCCGGGCCGGACCCGGGGCCGGGTGGAGGTGCGTCATAACGGCGTGTGGGGGACGGTGTGTGACGACAGCTTCGACACGGTGGACGGGAAGGTGATCTGCAGGATGCTGGGCTTCACCATGGCAACCAGCACCTTCACCGCCAGCCCAGGTGAGGCCCCTGACCCTGCCCACGACCTCTGACCTGCCCCCTGTCTAACACACTTGACCCCTGCCATTTGGCCAAAGTCCTGTCCTCGCCCCCACAGACATAGCCCCACCCCTACAGACCTAGCCCCACCCCTACAGACCTAGCCCCGCCCCCAAACATGAAGACAGAGCCGAGACGATGAGACAGCTCAATGACTTTATCAGTTATCCTCGTGAATATAACGTTGAGACCGTCAGATAAAGACGTCCATCACCAGAGTGTGACCTGGCTGCCTCGGTGTGTGTGTGTGTGTGTGTGTGTGTGTGTGTGTGTGTGTGTGTGCAGGCTCTGGGAGGATCTGGCTGGACGAGCTGCGCTGCAGCGGAGTGGAGGACAGCATCATGGACTGTCCTCACGCTGGCATCGGTGTTAACAACTGTCAGCACAGCGAGGACGCTGGGGTGCAGTGTGTGTGATGCGCACACACACACACACACACACATGCACATACACATACACACACACACACACATGCACATACACTTACACACACACACACACACACACACACACATAAACTGAGCTGAGGACATGATTACATCCATGTAACACAGGGTATAGTCACTGACTACCTGACTTGACATGAACTGAATGAATGAATGAATGAATGAATGAACAATAAAAGCCAGTAAAGACGTCCTGTAAAGTGGTTTGTCTCTCCGCCTCCTCACCCTCTCACTCCCTTCAGGCTGCTCTGATCGATATCTGTACTGATGGCGGCTCAGAAACATGCTCTGTGTTTAGCTTCAGTTCAGACAAATGAAGAATGTGACATAGATCTAGAGAATAGAGATCTGCAGGCTTTGTTCACAGAAAATGTGTAAAACCTACATTTCAATGTAGCGGATTCAGAGGCTGAGGTCCACGTGCCTCGCTCCACCGTACCCAGGCAGCTCGCTGTCTGACGTCAGAGGTGAGGGAAGCCTGCTCCCCTCCACACAGACTGGCCACTAGAGGTCAGTCCCAGGTCATTCACTGACCAACAAACAAAACACTCCATACAAACTGCTGATGAGAAAAGATGGGATGAGATGTTCCATTATTACCTGCAGAATGTGAAGAGATCAGCAGCTCCATGAGAACCTCTCAGGTGTCTCTGAACACAGCTCCTCTCCTGAGCTGCTCCTCCAGACGTGTCCATCTAGAAACTGATCTCAAAGTGATGGAAACACTTTGTTCACATCTCCAGGTCACTGCTCATAGGTCCAAAACACCTACCTGACTCTATCGCATTACAAGGTAGTTTTGCGACTCCTTCTGCCACCACTGTAAAGAACCTAGATGTTAGCTTGGATCCAGACCTGTCTTTTAGCTCCCACATAAAATCGATCTCACGGACTGCCTACTTCCACCTCCGCAATATTTCAAAAATAAGACACCTCCTCCCTCCCCATGCAGCAGAACAGCTGGTCCAGCCTCTGTTACCTCCAGGCTGGACTACTGCTCCTCTCTACTGGCTGGATGCTCCAACAGGTGATGAGAACTCTGCAGCTCCTTCAGAACGCAGCAGCTCGTGTCCTGACTAAAACTAGACAGAGATCACATCTCTCCTGTTCTGGCCTCCTAGCACTGGCTTCCTGTACCAGGATCCAGTTCTAAATCCTTCTCCTTGTCTATAAAGCTCTTCATGGTCTGGCACCCTCTTATATCTCAGACCTGATAAAACCCTACTGCCCCACTAGGAGACTTCGTTCTCTGAATGCAGGCCTACTGGTGGTTCCAAGAATCTCTAAGTCTAGATGTGGAGCCAGAGCCTTCAGCTACCAAGGCCCTCTGCTGTGGAACCATCTCCCAGTCTCAGTCCTGGAGGCAGACACCCTCTCTACCTTCAGGAGGAGGTTACAAACCCTCCTCTGTGACAGAGCCTACACATAGACCTACAATCCTAGATAAGCTGCTCTAGGTTGAGTCTGCTGGGGGTCCCCGACACATTGAGCTCTATCTTCTCTATCTTCTCTGTGGGTGTGAATCAGGTTCACGTTCCCTCTAGCTTCTCTCTCTCCTCTTGGCCTCCTGCCATCTGTTTTCTATCTCCTCCTCTTCCTCCCTCTCCTCCCCCTCTCCTTTTTTATCTTTCAATTTTTATTTATTTTTATTTTTGATTCTTATTTTAATTTTATAAATATTTTATTTTTTAATTCTTAATTTTTAATTTTCTTTTTAGTCTTATTTTTATTTTTCATTTTATTTTTATTATTTTTATTTTTCCCTCCCGGCTTCCATCAACGCTGAGCTGGATCCAGGACCACCTCTACCCGGAGTTGAAGCTGAAGCTGTGACCTGACGTAGGGGTCACGTGACCTGACGTAGGGGTCACATGACCAGTTCCCTTCAGACCAGATGGACAGAGGAGGAGACTCAACTGTTTCTACATCTGATTCAAAGATCTAAGAAAACTATGTTCTGGACGTCCATCTTCCTCAGAGTGGAGGACCAGGACCACATGGTACCAGGGTTATTATGGGATGGAGCAGGACCACATGGTACCAGGGTTATTATGGGATGGAGCTGGACCACATGGTACCAGGGTTATTATGGGATGGAGCAGGACCACATGGTACCAGGGTTATTATGAGATGGAGCAGGACCACATGGTACCAGGGTTATTATGGGATGGAGCAGGACCACATGGTACCAGGGTTATTATGGGATGGAGCAGGAACAATACCTGCAGCAGCAGCCGGACTTCATCTCCATGTAGAAACATCTCTTTGATTCTGAGACAAACTGTGATGGAAACACAGCTACAGTCAGTGGAACACAGTTGTTCACAGGTAGTTCACAGACTGTCGTGACAACATCTCAGATGTTCCTCTGACGGGGCTAAACTTGGCTCAGACTCTCCAGCGGCTCCGGAGCCGTCTGCACCTCAGCGTGGCTCCGTCAGAAGGACTGGAGAAGACGGAGCAACAGGAACGTCTGTTTCCTCCGGACCACTGAGGCAAAGTTACCACTGACCTCAGTTTGGTTCAGACTCACAGATCCTGGATCAGATCCTGGAGACACACTGGCTGCTTCCTGCAGAGACCTGGCCTGTGATGATGTCATATCACATCATATTACATCTGCCTGTTAACATTAAGACGAGGATGTTAGTGATATTTAACATCACATCTCTTTTCAACAGAAATACAATGAATAGAACACTGTTTACTATTGATCTGTCAATCTATCTATCAGATCAACATTTCCAATAAGTTAAATAAATAAATAAATATTTTCTAACCGCTGAAGGGTGAGTAAAGAGAGATCTCAGTTTGACCTCTGACCTCTGACACCTGGTCTATCCTGGATCCCAGTTTGACCTCTGACCTCTGACACCTGGTCTATCCTGGATCCCAGTTTGACCTCTGACCTCTGACACCTGGTCTATCCTGGATCCCAGTTTGACCTCTGACCTCTGACACCTGGTCTATCCTGGATCACAGTTTGACCTCTGACCTCTGACACCTGGCTCAGGAGCAGCTACTGCAGGAATCCATCACACCTCAATCTTCCTCTCTGTCCTTCGTCTGTCACTGGGACGCCTCCTCCTCCTCCTCATCATCACCATTCATGGTGGCGTGCAGCGCTCTCTGTCCCTGTCCCCGCCCCCGTCCTTCTCTCTGTCCCTGTCCCCGCCCCCGTCCCCATCCTTGTCCCTGTCCCCGTCCCTGCCCCCGTCCTTGTCCCTGTCCCTGCCCCTGTCCCCGTCCCTGCCCCCGTCCTTGTCCCTGTCCCTGCCCCTGTCCCCGTCCCTGCCCCCGTCCCCGTCCCTGTCCCCGTCCCCGTCTCGGTCACCTTGGCGACGCGTGACTCTCCCCCTGTCAATCACGGCGAGGCAGCAGCGACAGAGCACGGTCCGTGAGCCTGAGGCCAGCTGGACGCACCCGCTGCTGCACCGCACCACACCGCCACTCTGACAATCCATCCATCATTCTCCAGCCTCCTGCAGAGGAGGAGAGGAGAAGAGAGGAGAGGAGAGAGGGGAGAGGGGAGGAGAGGAGAGAGGGGAGAGGGGAGAGGGGAGGGGAGGAGAGGAGGAGAAGGAGGAGAGGAGGAGAGAGGGGAGGAGAGGAGAGAGGGGAGAGGGGAGAGGGGAGAGAGGGGAGAGGGGAGAGGGGAGGGGAGGAGAGAGGGGAGGAGGAGAGGAGGAGGGGAGGAGAGGAGAGGATATAGATATTCATTTCTTACACATACACACATGCACTATAGATAGATAGATAGATAGATAGATAGATAGATAGATAGATAGATAGATAGATAGATAGATAGATAGATAGATAGATAGATAGATAGATAGATAGATAGATAGATAGATAGATAGATAGATAGATAGATAGATTGGAGGAGGAGGAGTTGGTGGAGTTGGAAGAGGAGCAGGAGGAGAAGGGGGAGCTGGAGCACACTCTCCTGGACTTGTTATGTAACAGTCAATTAATATCATTATCTTTACCCGCATGACATCACTGGGGGCGACAGCCTCCACCACAGGGAGTGTGTGTGTGTGTGTGTGTGTGTTTGTGTGTGTGTGTGTGTGTGTTTGTGTGTGTTTGTGTGTGTGTGTTTGTGTGTGTGTGTGTGTGTGTGTGTGTGTGTGTGTGTGAGTGTGTGTGTTTGTGTGTATGTGAGTGTGTGTGTGTGTGTGTGTGTGTGTGTGTGTGTGTGTGTGTGAGTGTGTGTCAGGGTGGACTAGTGTAATGAAGCCAGTTCACACTGTCTATTGGTGATGAATTAGCTACTCCTCCTGCTTCCTCCTCCTCCTCTTCCTCTTCCTCCTCCTCTTTCTCCTCCTGCTCCCCCTCCTCCTTCTCCTCCTCCTCCTCCCCCTCCTCCCCCTCCTCCCCCTCCTCCTCCTCCTCCTCTTCCTCCTCCTCCTCCTCCTCTTCCTCCTCCTCTTCCTCTTCCTCCTCCTCTTCCTCCTATTTTCGCTGTGTCAGTGTCACATCTTCATTCCAGTCTCTCTCCCACATTTTCCGACCAATTAGCTCGCTCCACAGGTGTGTGACCCCCCACAGGTGAGCGACCTGCCAGTCAGCAGCAGCCAATCAGAACGCTCCGTGCTGCTCATTAGACACCCTCATCTGCCATGCTGCAGCAGCAGCCGACCTTTGGGGGGGGTCTCATTAGTATACAGTGCATGGCAATGAGGGTGTTAAAGGGCAGGCAAACAGCACTGTGGAGGGAGGAGGAGGAGGAGGAGGAGGAGGGGAGGAGGAGGAGGAGGAGGAGGAGGGGAGGAGGAGGGGAGGAGGAGGAGGGGCTCAAGGCTCCAGTTTAAGACAGTAACAAAACCACAGATCCTGAAACATCTTCAGGAGGGGCTTCCTGTCAGAGGGTTACTGGTTCCAGTCCCTCAGTCAGTGGGAAGCTTGGTGTGAGGGGCTCATCAGCAGCTGTTACAAACCTCTGGGCCTGGACCCTGCCTGACCTCTGACCTCTGACCTTCTCCACCTCAGCCACTCACTGAGCCACTGATAAAAAACAAACAAAACAACAATAAACAACAAACAAAACAATCACAAGAACTCATGATGAAGATGAGGATGAGGATGAAGAGCTGCTGTGACCTTGGCAGCGCTGTTCTAACCGAGGGCTCTGATTGGCTGCAGCTCCTCGTGCTGTGGAACGCAGCTGCTGCCTCACACTCACACACACACACACACACACACACAGACTCACACATAGACACACATACACACACAGACATACACACACACACACACACACACACACACACACATAGACACACATACACACACACATAGACACACATATACACACAGACACACGTACACACACACACACACATAGACACACACACACACACATAGAGGAGGAGGACCAGGGGGTTGGAGGAGGAGGAGGAGGAGGAGGAGGAGGAGGACCAGGGAGTGGAGAAGGAGGATTTGAGGGTGGAGGAGGAGGAGGACCAGGCAGTGGAGGAGGAAGAGGAAGAGGAGGATGTCTCTCTTGATGTCTGGGCAGATTTGGGCAGGTCTGCCTCGGTGGTCTCCCAGATGTGCAGATCCAGATGAGGATGGAGTGATACTGCTGGAGTCACTGGGCTGTAGCTCACACGTGGATGCCTGAGTATCTCCAGGCTCTGGATGTCGCCACGGCTGGTCCTGGTCTCAGATGGACAGGATCTCCAGGTTGGTCTGTTTGCAGGTCCAACAGGGACCTCCAGCTGCTCTGGGATGAAGATCGGCTCCTCTCAGCCTGAGGCCATGCAGTCCTCCCCTCCAGGAGGAGCTCCAGTATGTCTGGGACTGACGAGCAGCAGCAATAACAGCTGTAATGAACAGCTGTAATGAAGCTGAAGATGAGACAGGAGAGACAGTATCTCATGATGGAGATGTTGGCTACGTCCCCTTGGACATGAAGGAGATCACAGGTGACGTCCAGGTGTTGGGTCTCTGCAGGATGTCGTCTGAGCCCCCCCCCACCCCACACACACACACACACACACACCTGAGTGATGGTCCGTCTCCTGCAGGTTGATTTAGCGGCGGCGCTGGATCGGCCCGGGGCGGACGCCGTCCCTCACTCGTGTCACATCTCCATTCATGGCGGCCATTTGTAAGCGGGCGCTGGCCGGGCAGGATCCATCACTGAGGGGACGGACACCCCGGGGGAGGACAGGCAGGAGCCCCCTCCCTCAGACTTCACCTCATCCCTCACACATCTGCTCTTCAGACAGATACTTTTACTTTGCAGCAAATCTCAGCAGATTCTGCTCTGCTACGTCTCTACGTTCTCAACGGTTCCTACACGCCTAAAAAACAAGAAGAAGAACCAGGAACGTCCAGTCAGATGAGGCGTAAAACAGATAAATATTACAAAAATAAAAATGCATCTGTACTATGATCACATCACGTAAGCCTCCCCTCCATAGAACTGCTCATGTAGAACATGTTCAGTGTGACTGATGGGACATAGAGCAGCACTGACAGACCTGGGGTCAGCCAGGTCAGCTTCACAGAGAAATATCAAACAGGAAGTAAAGGAGAGGCATGAAGCAGAGAAACACCCCCACCAAGGCAACATATCCTCGCTAGGGTTAGGGTTAGGGTTTCCCGAGGGTACCCTAGGGTAGGGTTAGCCTGGGTTAGGGTTAGGGTAACCCTGGGTTAGGGTTAGGGTTACCCTAGGGTAACCCTGGGTTAGGGTTAGGGTCACCCTGGGTTAGGGTTAGGGTAACCCTGGGTTAGGGTTAGGGAACCCTAGGGTCACCCTGGGTTAGGGTTAGGGTTACCCTAGGGTCACCTTGGGTTAGGGTTAGGGTAACCCTGGGTTAGGGTTAGGGTTACCCTAGGGTCACCCTGGGTTAGGGTTAGGGTAACCCTGGGTTAGGGTTAGGGTAACCCTGGGTTAGGGTTAGGGTTACCCTGGGTTAGGGTTAGGGTAACCCTGGGTTAGGGTTAGGGTAACCCTGGGTTAGGGTTAGGGTTACCCTGGGTTAGGGTTAGGGTCACCCTGGGTTAGGGTTAGGGTAACCCTGGGTTAGGGTTAGGGTAACCCTGGGTTAGGGTTAGGGAACCCTAGGGTCACTCTAGCCCTAACCATGTCACAACAGCCAGCTTCTGCAGCTGCTTTTTGACACACTCGTTTGAGGAGAGATACTCTGACGTGCTGTGGTTGATGTGGGTTTCTTCACATTTCTCGTTAATTTTTTCTGCTTTAACCAGAGCTGAGCTGGAGTTTTCCTCGGAGCTGATGGATTCCTGCTCTGATTCATTCCTGCTGAGACCAGCGTTATCCTACAGCTACAGAGCTGAGGAGCTAACGAGCTGAGGAGCTAACGAGCTGAGGAGCTCCTGCCCTTCCTGCACTGCCTTCTCACGCTCCTCCTGCTCCTCCTCCTCTGGCTCCTCAAGGTTCTCCTTCTCTTGCTCCTTCTGCTCCTCCTGCTCCTCCTCCACCTTGCTCCTCCAGCCGGTGGACTCTCCCTCACAGTACCTGATGAAAGTTTCATGAGCTGAAGTGAGTGGTGATAAATGTCAGTGGACAGAGCGACACACACGTCTGTCTGAGTGTGAACCTCTGACACACACACACACACACACACACACACACACACACACACACACACACACACACACACTCCTTATTTATCTCGACATACCTGCTCCTTATGTTTGCTCTGCTCATGTGCTCTGCACGTTCTGGATCCAGCGCCTTGGACCTGTGATGTTTGATGACAGCAAAGTTGAATAAAACATAATAGCATAGAACAGAACAGAACAGAACAGAATAGAACAGAACAGAATAGAACAGAACAGAACAGAATAGAACAGAACAGAACAGAACAGAATAGAACAGAATAGAACAGAACAGAACAGAACAGAACAGAACAGAATAGCATAGAACAGAACAGAACAGAACAGAATAGAACAGAACAGAATAGAACAGAATAGAACAGAATAGAACAGAATAGAATAGAACATAATCTAGAGCTGCAACAACTAATCGACTAATCAACCGCTATTTTAAAAATTAATTTGTTCATTCAAGCATTTTAAACACATTTTAGTAAAATAAATGTTAAGAAACTATAAAAATTCTCTGATCTGAGCGTCTTGAATGTGTGTTTCGTCTTTAGTTTTTGCCTGATCTTGTTCCGTGTAAATCAGCCTTTAACCATTACCACGGTAGTGATGCTGTAAAATGTTGTAAAATGATGTTGTAAAACAAAAATTAATTGATTGATGGTTAAAAACAGATTGATGGGACTATCTGAAAAAGCCGATCTTCTGCAGCTGTGATCTGCTCTGTGCAGCAGAGGAACCTCAGACACGAGCAGAGTTGGAACATCTGAATCTCAGGGAAGATATTCACACTGGAATGTTGGAGCTGTGAAACTGTCTAATGTTCTGATCTGTGAACAGAGTGACCCGATGCAGACCTGAGGAGGAGGAACCAGAGGAGAAGACTCACAGAGGTTTTATATCCTTCTATATTGTGATGAGGATCAAATGAAACTGGCCACCAGGTCCCAGTAGCTGCTGCTAAGTAAACATAATAAATAATAATAACAGTGAAAGCAGCAGTAATGAGGTGATAAAGAAGGCAGGTGAAGTCCAGCAGACTGAGGATACGCACAGTGACTGATAGGAGTGACGGGCTGAGGGCGGGGTGTGATGTGGAGGTGAAGCGGCTGCAGGATGGAGATGATTCCCTGAGGGAACGCTCAGATCATTCCAGCTCATCACAGGGAGCATCAGGATGGGGCTCTGTCGCCATGGCAACCTCTCAGCAGCGATAAGGAGGACATTATGGGATGTGAGCGGAGGGCCAGACCGCAGACCTGGTTATTACTTTATAAACAAATTAATCAAATGAATCAACGCTTTGTTTGATTATTTGTCACAATATTCAACCTGCTCCAATACATTTTATTGATAAAGCACCTTTACAGACAATGTATGAGAGACAATGAAATCAAGAGAACAAAACACACACACACACACACACACACACCT
>CM055202.1:888653-903653 GCA_029224185.1 Karalla daura | reverse complement strand
CTGAGCTCGCCAAGTCTTATCTCCCGCATTCAGCTGTGCTGCCTTCAGGTGCTGTAGGACATTTTTAATGTGTAGTTAACGTGTTGCTCTTTAAACTTTAGGTCTAACTCGTTGCACTTTAGAAAGTGGACGAAGAGAATTTAATTTATTTTGTAATTTTCAATGTAACAATGTAATTTAACTTGGTTTCCTTTCAATTCAGTGATCGAAAGTCAAGCGAAGGCGAGGTTATTTGACCTCTTTTTAATTTGAACCCCTAACTCTTCTTGTTGTCATCGCTTCATAAAGTCCTGAAATATAACGTGTACGAACTAGGGTTGGCACCTGTGTCAGACCGAAAACCGGGACATTTCGGGGGGGGGGGGGGCACGCACACACACACACACACACGCACACACGCACACACACGCACACACACGCACGCACGCCCCATCGACAGCGGCTCATCCGCGCGCACCCTCCCTGGACAAACAGCGGCACATCCGCGACGTAGGCTTCAAATACACAGAAAATACTTTGACTTTATGCATCATATGGAAAAACCCGGTTTTTGTTTTGTTTTGTTTTTTATCCAGGACAATCAGGAGTGGCTACACTAGTACGAACACACACGCACGCTATATTCACGTCTCACAGACGTTTGAGACTGAGAACCAGAAATTCCGAGCTCAGGATCTGAACATGAAGGCAGCACAAGGGCGGGACGTTTGCGGCGCATGACCACCAGGCTGCTGACGGCGCTGACGTATTTCCGGTGGAGGCAGAGGGTTAAAAGACTGGCTGCAGGTTTGTTGTTTACTCTGTTATTTACACTGTTGTTTGTTGTGTTCCTCGGTGTTTGATCAGCTGTTGCGTTGTTGCTCCAGGTCTGACTCCGTGTCCTCGCAGGCCACCGTACCTGCCCAGGTGAACATGTTACAGACAGACTCTGGACTGTAACCTCAGGTGAGCAAAAGTCAGAGTTCAGTCTCCTGTCAGCAGCTGGAGCTACATGTCACACCCTGCCAGGGCTGGTTGTTTACAGCAGGTGTTTACAGGCGTTGTTTGCAGCAGATCACCTCCTCTGTTACTACGGTAGAGAGTGATCGCTGGAGATTGTCTTTATGAAACTGACCCTGTAAAATGTCCTTGTAACCTGTCTGTCTGGGTGTCAGTATCTGTCTGCAGGCTTTAGAGAGGGACAGTGACAACAACAACAGGAAGAAACAACAAAAACAATGACAGTGATGACAATAGTGACAACAACAACAAAACAACATATCTGTAAGAGTGACAGAAGTTGACAGGAGAAAACAATAGACTTTAAATAGATAATAGCTAACATTAAGACAACTGACTACATGTCGATAATAGATGATGTATAGATAGACAACTGACTATATATAGATATATGAAAAATAGATAGACCACAGATAGATAGAGCTGCAGTACAGTGATGAATACTCCAGTCCCAGTGATGAGGCAGATGTCTCAGAGGGAACTGAACCCTGACGATTGAGCCTCTCACCTGTTGCAGGTGTTGGTATCACCTGCAGACATGGACACGCCCCTCCTGCCCCCCGCTGCCCCGGAGCCCCGCCCCCCCGACGGCCCCGTGGTGGGGATCATCGGCTCCGGAGACTTCTCACGCTCTCTGGCGTTGCGCCTGGTGGCGTCGGGGTTCCGGGTGGCGGTGGGCAGCCGGGCGCCGGGGCGGGTGGGGGGGGGGCTGTTCCCCCCCGGGGTGCAGGTGCTGCCTCAGCGGGCGGCGGCGGAGGCGGCGGGGCGGGTGGTGTTCGCCGCCGTGTTCCCGGAGCACTACCGCAGCCTGGCGCCGCTGCGCCGGCAGCTGGCGGGGAAGGTGCTGGTGGACGTCAGCAACGCCGTGCACCTGCGGGGGGCGGGGCCGGGCCAGGGGGGGCGGAGCCACGCAGAGCAGCTGGCGGAGCTGTTCCCCAAGAGCCGCGTGGTGAAAGGCTTCAACGTGGTGTCGGCCTGGGCGCTGCAGGCCGGGCCCCTGGGCCCCAGCCGCCAGGTGAGTCCCCAGCGGTGGAAAGCAGCCGGCGGCCTGTCGCCGCCTGGCACCTCCTCACGGAGGAGCCACCTCCTCACGGAGGAGCCACCTCCTCACGGAGGAACCACCTCCTCACGGAGGAGCCACCTCCTCACGGAGGAGCCAGGAGGAGGTGCGGCGTGGAACCATGTGGTGGAGCGCTGTGGGCTTCAGTGAAGCCAGGTAACTGCAGACATCCTGGAGGCGGTCCTCAGGTGATGCAGCTACTGATCAGCCTGGTGCAAGATCCCAAATCTGGAAGTTCACTTCACTTCATTTGAATAGTTGGAATTTGAATTAAATTTGTTGTAATTCACAGAATTCTGTCATTTTGACACAGGTTTTGGCTTCAACACTAAAAAATACTTTACACTTAAATTACAAACTCAAATGACTAAATTACTAAAATTACACAAAAATTTCCTCCGTTTTGACTCATTTGTTATATTGTATTTATGGGAAATTCCTGGAAATCTTTCCACAATTTTCCGTAATGTAAAGGTATAATTCATCAGATTAAAGGATCTGTTTTATAGATGATGATTTTACTCTTAATTGTGGATGAAAAACATTTGAGAAACATCCTGAGTTCAGACTTTCACACAGGCCTGGTGCTGCCCCCCCCACAGGTGCCGGTGTGCGGGGACTGTCCTGACTCCAAGGAGGAGGTGCTGCAGCTGGCCCGACGTCTGGGCTTCACCCCGGTGGACCTGGGGGGTCTGAGCGCCTCCAGGGAGGTGGAGGAGGCGCCGCTGCTGCTCTTCCCGTCCTGGGGGGGCCCCGTCCTGCTCACCTTCCTCCTCTTCCTCTTCTTCTACGGCTACAGCTTCCTGAAGTACGTGCTGCTGCCCTACCTGGACCGGGGCAGGAACAACTTCCTGGCGCTGCCGCTGCAGACGGTCAACCAGGCGCTGCCGGCCGCCGGCCTGCTCGGCCTGGCCCTCGTCTACCTGCCAGGTGGGAGGAGCCCAGACACACCTGCCTGGCTCCGTGCTGGGGGGGGGGGGGGGGGGCAGAGGAGCTGCAAACGATGGATATACGCTTAATAGGCAACATTAGAGTCATGTTTCATCATTAAGATAAAACTGTTGTGTTGTTGTTATTTAATGTTTCTATTAGAACGTTAAAATTGATCGTCTTCTAAATTTTCTACATTTTATATAAATACAACACTGGACCCTGGCGGTCTGTTTGAGTCTATTCTATTCTCTTCTATTCTATTCTGTTCTATTCTGTTCTATTCTGTTATGTTCTGTTCTATTCTGTTCTGTTCTGTTCTGTTCTGTTCTGTTCTATTCTATTCTATTATATGCTATTCTATTCTATGCTATTCTATTCTGTTCTGTTCTGTTCTGTTCTATTCTATTCTATTCTATTCTGTTCTGTTCTATTCTGTTCTGTTCTGTTCTGTTCTGTTCTATTCTATTCTATTCTATGCTATTCTGTTCTGTTCTGTTCTATTCTGTTCTGTTCTGTTCTGTTCTGTTCTATTCTATTCTATTCTATTCTATTCTATTCTATTCTGTTCTGTTCTATTCTATTCTATTCTATGCTATGCTATGCTATGCTATGCTGTTCTGTTCTGTTCTGTTCTATTCTATTCTATTCTATTCTATTCTATTCTATGCTATTCTGTTCTGTTCTGTTCTGTTCTGTTCTGTTCTGTTCTATTCTATTCTATTCTATTCTATTCTATTCTATTCTATTCTATTCTATTCTATTCTATGCTATTCTATTCTATTCTGTTCTGTTCTGTTCTGTTCTGTTCTGTTCTGTTCTGTTCTGTTCTGTTCTATTCTATTCTATGCTATTCTATTCTGTTCTATTCTATTCTATTCTATTCTATTCTATTCTATTCTGTTCTGTTCTGTTCTGTTCTGTTCTATTCTATTCTATTCTATTCTATTCTATTCTATTCTATTCTATTCTATTCTATTCTATTCTATTCTATTCTATTCTATTCTGTTCTGTTCTGTTCTGTTCTGTTCTATTCTGTTCCTAGACACATGAGGATCATGTTGAAATCAAAGATTTTAAAAGCAGATGAAAACAGAGGCGTTAACTACCTGTCAGTACATTTTGACCAGCTGGTCAGCGTCTCTGACCTGGTGTTGAGGCGGTTGCCGTGACGACGGTCACTTCCTGTCTCCTCAGGCCTGTTTGCGGCCGTGCTGCAGCTCTGCAGAGGCACCAAGTACCAGCGCTTCCCCGGCTGGCTGGACCGCTGGCTCCGCTGCCGCAAGGAGCTGGGCCTGCTCAGCTTCCTGTGTGCCGCGCTGCACGCCACCTATAGCCTGTGTCTGGCCCTGAGACGAGGGCCCGGGGCCGGGGCCGGGGCCGGGGCCGGGGCCGGGCTGCAGGGGCCCCAGCTGCCCCAGGACAGACCAGCACACCAGGTGATGAGGCCCTACGCCCTGTCAACACTACAGCGTACCTGTCTACTCGACTTGGTGTGTTTCCATTACCTGATTGTGTAACCTGCTACTAACATCTAGTACCTGCTCACCTGCTGGGCCGGGCTGGGCAGGGCTGGGTGTGTTTGTCATTCTTCCTCTCTTCCTCCTGAGAGGAGGAGGGGAGCAGGAGGAGAGGAGGAGGAGGTGAACACCTCTGTCTTTCTCTGTTGCTGTTGTCCTGGAGCTCTTGGACAGTTGTCTTCTGGCTGACTGTCCTTGTCTCCAGCAGACAATCAGACACAGAGACAGACGTTACGGTGAAGAGCTGCAGCTTCAGACTGAGGACAGCTCTAGTGGAGGTCAGGGGTCAGGCTGTAGCTGCAGGTAGCTGCTGGAGCCTTCTCAACTCCAGTGTGATGTTTAGAAGGTTTGAGACGTTCTTGGATGTCCAGCCTGAAGAGTCTGCTGTCCCGTCCATCTATGACTGAAGGTTGAAACTGTGTGTGCAGGTTGGGGGGGACAGCTCCTGGCTGTGGAGGACTGACCTCTACCTCTCCTCCGGGGTCCTGGCTCTGGGCCTCCTGGCACTGCTGGCCATCTCCTCGCTGCCCTCGGTGGGAAACACCCTCAACTGGAGGGAGTTCACCTTCATCCAGGTCAGAACCTTCACAGATCAGAACATTCATCCAAGTCAGAACCTTCACAGATCAGAACCCTCATAGATCAGAACCTTCACATATTAGAACCTTCATCCAGGTCAGAGCCCTCACAGATCAGAACTGTCATCCAGATCAGAACCTTCACAGATCAGAACCTTCATCCAGGTCAGATCCTTCACACACAACACAGCCATCACATCTACACAAAACACAACACAAAACCTGAAGATCTGAACAAACCTGGAGATAGCAGCTCCATGAGAACCTCTCAGATGTCTCTGAACACAGCTCCTCTCCTGAGCTGCTCCTCCAGACGTGTCCATCTAGAAGCTGATCTCAAAGTGTGATGGAAACACTTTGTTCACATCTCCAGGTCACGTGACCTGACGTAGGGGTCACATGACCAGTTCCCTTCAGACCAGATGGACAGAGGAGGAGACTCAACTGTTCCTACATCTGATTCAAAGATCTAAGAAAACTATGTTCTGGACGTCCATCTTCCTCAGAGTGGAGGACCAGGACCACATGGTACCAGGGTTATTATGGGATGGAGCAGGACCACATGGAACCAGGGTTATTATGGGATGGAGCAGGACCACATGGTACCAGGGTTATTATGGGATGGAGCAGGACCACATGGTACCAGGGTTATTATGGGATGGAGCAGGACCACATGGTACCAGGGTTATTATGGGATGGAGCAGGACCACATGGTACCAGGGTTATTATGGGGTGGACCAGGACCACATGGTACCAGGGTTATTATGGGATGGAGCAGGACCACATGGTACCAGGGTTATTATGGGATGGAGCAGGAGAACAGGACTTCACTTTTGTTTGTGAGAAACTGATGGAAACACTCTGTGGATGGGAAGAGGAACCAGGCTATAATATTCTGATCTCAACATTTCTGCAGCTCTGAGGTTCTCACTTTTATTTTTTAAAAACAAATCATTCACCTGACACTGTTTTATGAAGCTGCTGCTCACTTCTGTGTAGTGATGAACCATGATGGAGCAGTCCTAATCATCCTGTCCTCCCTCTCTGTGTCATGGGGTGTGTGTGTGTGTGTGTGTGTGTGTGTGTGTGTGTGTGTGTGTGTGTGTGTGTGTGTGTGTGTGTGCAGTCAGGCCTGGGCTACGGGGCCCTGACCCTCTCGGTGGCCCACACCCTGTTCTTCGGCTGGGACCTGGCCTTCTCCTCCTCCTCCTACTCCTACTTCCTGCCGCCGCTCTTCGTGCTGGCTCTGCTGCTGCCCTGCCTGGTTCTCCTGGTGCGCCTCCTGCTGGTCCTACCCTGCCTCAGCGCCCGCCTCCACAGGGTCCGCCGTGGCTGGGAGAGCCCCCACCACCGGCCCCGGGACCTGGAGGAGCAGGAAGAGGAGCAGGAGGAGGAGCAGGAGGAGGAGCAGGAGGAGGAGCAGGAGGCTCCTGCTGCAAACTGTGACCACGTCTAGACTGAATCTGTGTCAGTCCATCATCTGAATCTGTGTCAGTCCATCAGATTACTGATGCTCCTCCACTGGCTCCTCAGAGGCTCCTCCACTGGCTCCTCAGAGGCTCCTCCACTGGCTCCTCAGAGGCTCCTCCACCGGCTCCTCAGAGGCTCCTCAGAAGCTCCTCCACCGGCTCCTTAGAGGCTCCTCCACCGGCTCCTCAGAGGCTCCTCCACCGGCTCCTCAGAAGCTCCTCCACTGGCTCCTCAGAGGCTCCTCCACTGGCTCCTCAGAAGCTCCTCCACTGGCTCCTCAGAGGCTCCTCCACTGGCTCCTCCACTGGCTCCTCCACTGGCTCCTCAGAGGCTCCTCCAGGGGCCAGTGGAGGCCTGCACTCAGAAGGTCACTGGTTCTTCAAAGCAGCAGGGAGTCAGGTCAGTCAGCTGACCTTTCACCCCCCGCTCTCTGGAGAATCTTCATTGGGGTCTTCTGGAGGATCATGGTGAACTTCAGTGAGGAGCTGAGCCCTCAGGAGGGACCAGGCAGCAGGACGTGTCCAGAACGTCTTCCTTCATTTGAAGATGATGCTTATGAACTGCACATTAACGAGTCAAAGCTTCAAGTTTAGGAAGTTTATGGTTTCAACGACGTGACATTATGTGAAGAAGCAGCTGGTGATGTTCCACCAGCTCACAGGTCGACCTGAGTAACTCGCAGTCTTCACACTCAGGCCGAGTTGTTTCTGTAGCCAGGTCAATACGTGTGTGTGTGCGTGTGTGTGTGTGTGTGTGAGAGCCAACACACGTTGACCTGTGCACAGAAACACACACACTTACCAGCCTGTCAATAAAAACAGACGTGAGACGTGTGTGCAGAGCGGCTGAACCTGTGTTCTCTCTGAGCTTCGTGATGTTTGTGACCCTACAGTAAAGTTCTGACATCTTTACTCACGCTGTGTCCAGTCTTTATGATCTTTGTGAATCCTGTTTCAAGATTCTGGTAAACTGAGGGTGAAGTTTCTGTTGTCATATATTACATAAAATAAGAGAAAACTTTATTTATCCTGTTATTCAGCAAAGCACTCACAACTATTATATACAATAGTTACCAGAGAAAAATGATCATCATATGATAAGATATTCCTTTATTGTCCCACAATGGGGAAATTCTGGTATTGCAGCAGCCATAAATGACAGTATGAACGTAGGTATGAACAGTGTAAGAATAGACAGTATAATATAATATAGTATAAACATAATGTAAACACAATACAACAATATAAACACTGCAAGGCTGTCACACACACACTCACACCCCCTACTATATATATATATATATGTATATATGTGTTTGGGATGCTTTCATTGCTGTGTTCCTGGCCTGAGTTAGATGTGAGGAGCGTCACATAAGCCTTTGGTCCCGGGATCATTCATGCTGTGGATCTGCTCAGTCTGCTCAGACATGCATACTATCTATGTACACATATACTTGCTGTGTATATATGAAGCTTATTGTATCTTTGATATGTTTAATGCTTGGACGGACGTCCCATCAGAACAGACCTCCCAGACTGTGAAGATACTCTGAGACAGCCCAGAGGCTGAGGACATGTCCAAGAGCGTGTCCTACATCTGTAGGCACAAAACAAGTCCGGCTGTGCACTGAGACTTGTGCATGTGCCGGTACAAAGCGTGAATCCTGTCGCTGTGTCTCTGTCCAGCAGGGGCGCTGTGGCGCCGCCGCCGCCGCGCCAGCAGAGGAAGAAGAGGCAGCAGCTGGAGGAAGCAGACCAGACCCAGACCAGACCCAGACCAGACCCAGAGCCAGGACCAGGACCAGGACCAGACCAGACCCAGAGCCAGAACCAGGACCAGGGCCAGACCCAGAGCCAGAGCCAGAGCCAGAGCCAGAGCCAGAGCCAGAGCCAGGACCAGAGCCAGAGCCAGACCCAGAGCCAGAGCCAGGACCAGGACCAGGACCAGGACCAGGACCAGGACCAGGACCAGGACAGGGTTCGGGACCGGGACCGGGACCGGGACCAGAGCCAGAGCCAGAGCCGGGACCGGGTCAGGGACCGGGACCGGGACTAGAGCCAGAGACGGGACCAGGACAGGGACCGGGACCACAGCCAGAGCCAGGACCGGGACCAGACCCAGAGCCAGGACCGGGACTGGGACCGGGACCGGGACCGGGGCCAGCCATGTCCGGAGTCGTTGTCACGGTTCGGTTGGTTCGGTCCTTCGAGCACCGTAACTTCAGACCCCTGGTCCTCCAGGAGGTTCTGCTGGACCAGACGGTGCTGGAATTCATGCAGCTGGTCCGGGACGGTGAGTACCAGGACCAGGACCAGGACCAGGACCTGGTCCAGGACCAGGACTAGGAGGAGTAGGACTAGCACTCGGACCTGGTCTAGGACCAAGACCAGGACCTGGACCAGAGCTAAAGCCAAGTGTAGATGACAGTGTAGTGGTCAAAGTAGCGCTGCAACAATGGACTGATTAATCGATAAATAAAGTAATCGACATTTTATCGATTGATTGGTCGAGTTAAGCATTTAAAACTTGAGGATGATTTTTAAGGAATTAATCAAAAATTCTCTGATCTCAGCGTCCTAATATTTCCGTCTTTCGTCTCTGTGACAGAAAACTGAATATCTCTGGGTCGAGGAGAAACAGAATCATTTTCAGACCTGACGCCTTTTCGCTGCTCCTGGTCTCCCGCACTGCGTCAGGGCTCCACTCATGTCTTCAGGTGAACTTCAGCAGGTCTTCTTGTCTTTCAGACATCGCTACGAGGCCAGGGCTGCCCCCCCCCTTCAGGAACTACGCCTACGGTAGGCCACGCCCACCTCGTGTGACGTCACCGCGCGGTTACCTTCATCAACGGTCCTGACGGCTCCATCCTCAGGAGAGTCACTGTAGGACGAACTAAATAAAGACTGAGGAAAGAAAGTGATTCTTTGTAGTGAGATGAAGTTTAGCTAGCACGCTAGCTAGCACGCTAGCTAGCACGCTGGACCTGCTCTGAACTGAATTAATAATGAGCTTTTGACTGACTGTTTTGACTGAGTTTAACTTGTTTTGTATGCAGGAAGTGATGGCTAATTCCTACTTCCTGTCATGCAGATACGATGAAGATCATCCACCAGGCGCATGGAGCTAAGGTAGCTGAGCCTCCCACTGTCTCCTGACTGTCCTCACCTGGTCCTCAGAGGAAACAGGAAGCAGTCTGGGTCATGAAAAACTTCAAAATAAGACGTCGGCGTTGGTATCAGATGTCCTGGTAACGCTACGTCACGTCTGCACTGGACTCGTGTCCTCCTGGTTTCTGCCAGACTGCTTCCGGAGCCAGACTGCTTCTAGAAACAGACTGGTTCAAGAAACAGATTGGTTCCAGAGCCAGACTGGTTCCAGAGCCAGACTGGTTCTAGAAACAGACTGGTTCAAGAAACAGATTGGTTCCAGAGCCAGACTGGTTCTAGAAGCAGACTGGATCTAGAGAGGTCACCATGGAGCTGGAGCTCCTGTGCAAGCCCACATTTCACCAGTTCCTGGATGGACCCACATCCTTTTTTTACTGCTGCTCTCCTCCTCCTCCTCATCCTCCTCCTCCTTTTCCTTCTTCTCCTCGTGCTCCTCCTAGTTGAAACGATGAACAGGACATCAGTGTGGAAGAACCCTCAGAATGAGTTGACTGGAGAACAGTTCAGTACTTCATGAATCAGAATGCAACAAGATCTCTAGATGTTTCTACTCAAGTACAGCAGACCCAGCAGCTGCATCCAGATGTGTCAAACACTCCACTGCTGTGTGTGTGTGTGTGTGTGTGTGTGTGTGTGTGTGTGTGTGTGTGTGTGTGTGTGTGTGTGTGTGTGTGTGTGTGTGTGTGTGTGTGTGTTCTCAGACCAATGAGCTGGTGATGAGTCTGGATGATGATGAGAAGCTGATTCTGCAGAATGACCAGAGCCTGCGACAGGCTGGAGTCGGTAAGAGCTGCTCCTCACTGCTCCTCACTGCTCCTCTCTGCTCCTCTCTGCTCCTCTCTGCTCCTGACAGGTGACATGTGTCATATGAGTGTTTAATTACTCATAAGTACACATTAACAACGATGATGATGTGTAATAGCGAGTTGTAGTGCAGTAACAGTTGTAACATCAGAATAGAGTCAAGGAGTGAAATCTGCCTGAAAGCTTCTAGTACCTCTAGCATGTGAATACTGGTCACGATGAGCCTTTATACATGTCCTGGAGCTTGTTTTTAATAAATAAAGTGTCCTCCGCTTCTTCCTGGGTTCTGTCGTTTCTAGATCTAGATCTCTGAACTGCTTGAGGACTTGACAGTCAGTTTGACACATTCCAGAAGCAGAGAACAACCAATCCATGTTTTCGTTGTTGTTGTTGCCTGTTGTGAAGCCTCAGTTCCCTCTGGACTCAGTGTGGAGGACTTGGTGCCACCTTGTGGTGAAGGTGCAGACTGCAGCTGGCTCTGGAGCTGGAGGTTTGCTACAGATGAGTGTCGTGTCTCTGGTTTCAGTCAACGAGACGGAGGTGGCCTTCTTCAGGAGCCAGGACTACCACCTCTACAAAGCCAATCCCAGGACCTCCTGGTGACCCCTGGAGGAGCCCCAGGACCTCCTGGTGACCCCTGGAGGAGCCCCAGGACCTCCTGCTGACCCCTGGAGGAGCCCCAAGACTCCTGGTGACCCCCAGAGTTCCTAGTGACCCAGGAGGGTGGGTTTTAATCTGCAGCAGGCAGAGGTCAAAGGTCGGGGGAGGAGTTTTATTTTGTGCGAGTGATCTTAAGCCTGCAGATGCAGCTCATTTTATTTCTGCTCTACATTGTTTCTCTGCTGCTCACTGCCACCAAAGACTTGGTTCTCATGTTGTTTTAAGTGAGTTTAATAAAGTTAGAAGTTTGAGCCCTGGAGTGGATCTTCTTTTGTTTTTGGATTCAAACACAGTGACAGAGTTTCTGATCAAAGCATCAGCAGCCAGACTGAAAAGTTCCTGGAGAACATGATGCTGCTCAGTCATCTCTCCGGTCCAGGGTCCGTTTCACAAAGAGAGGAACCTCTGAATTCTGGGTTCCAGAACAGCAGACTGGAGTAAGTTTAATGAACTGGGAGTAGTTTCACCTGGAGGTCAGAGGGTAGAGTCACAGAAACCATCACCAGTGGAGCCCGATTCATCGAGTCACCATGGCAACGAGAGGGAGACAGAGGGCGGGCTGGTCCAGTCTGATGGAGGGGACGTTTTCATGGGTTAAAACAGTCAGATCGCACAGAGAAGGACATAGTTCTAGTCAAACAAATCTTTAACCTGAATGTAAGACTTATTTATTTCAATATGTGTTTTGTCCATGCAATAGTTAGAAATAACACAATTGCTCCACTGACAGAGACTAACAGACATTTGTACTTATTTCAAGTGAAATAAGATTAAAAGTGAGTTACCTTTATATGCCTTCGTATGGACGAGAAATGAGACATTACGACAAGAAAAAAATCCTAAAGTGAGTTTGAGTTTTTGCAGTGTGAAGCAGTATTTGACAGCTTGAGACAATGAACCTGCACATTACTGCCCTGAATGGACTTCCTGTTCACAGTCTGCCTGGTTTTGTGAGGGAGCCGTCATGTCCCATATGCAACCAGTCACACCGGGAAACCCGAAAAGAAATTCAGTCCAGTGATCCCAGTGATCCCAGTCTGAGGCTGCAGCACCTTGCCATAACATGAGTTGTAGTAATACATTTGAACTGATTTATCCAGTACCTGCTTATCTTGTGATCACCCACCTAATCCCATGAAACTCCTACATCCTTGATGACTCTGTGGACCAGACTGTGGAACTCTGCTGAATCGTCTCTGGATGGTGAACCATGTAAACTTGTGAACTTCAGCTTTTATTCAAAGTTCCAGTTCATAACAAACAAACAGCAGATAGAGAGAGAGAGAGAGAGAGAGAGAGAGAGAGAGAGAGAGAGAGGAGAGATAGATAGATAGATAGATAGATAGATAGATAGATAGATAGATAGATAGATAGATATATTGGTTAATTGAATCAAAGTCATTTACCAATTTCTATATGCATATATTATTTCTAGCATTACATCCAATATCTATGTAAGTAATATAATAAACATCCATGTAAGTATAAAGAACATATAAATACTACATAACCACACATATGAGTAAACAATTAAATAAGCATAAACATATCCTGTGGACACACACACCATAGATCTAATTAGAAATGTTTTGCTCCTCTTTGTAAACAGGTTTGTGTTTGTACTTTATTCCATTTCTACATCTAACTGCCCCATTTCTACATCTAACTGCTCCATTTCTACATCTAACTGTTCCATTTCTACTAGTTAACATGGTATCCAGCACTGGAAGAATGTGTGTCAGTGCAGTAGTGGTACTAACTCAGTGCAGTACTAGTAGTAACTCAGTGCAGTACTAGTAGTAACTCAGTGCAGTACTAGTAGTAACTCAGTGCAGTAGTGGTACTAACTCAGTGCAGTACTAGTACTAACTCAGTGCAGTAGTGCTACTAACTCAGTGCAGTACTAGTAGTAACTCAGTGCAGTACTAGTACTAACTCAGTGCAGTAGTGCTACTAACTCAGTGCAGTACTAGTAGTAACTCAGTGCAGTACTAGTACTAACTCAGTGCAGTACTAGTAGTAACTCAGTGCAGTACTAGTACTAACTCAGTGCAGTAGTGCTACTAACTCAGTGCAGTACTAGTAGTAACTCAGTGCAGTAGTGCTACTAACTCAGTGCAGTGCTAGTACTAACTCAGTGCAGTACTAGTACTAACTCAGTGCAGTAGTGCTACTAACTCAGTGCAGTACTAGTAGTAACTCAGTGCAGTAGTGCTACTAACTCAGTGCAGTGCTAGTACTAACTCAGTGCAGTACTAGTACTAACTCAGTGCAGTAGTGCTACTAACTCAGTGCAGTACTAGTAGTGACTTTGAGGCAGACGCCTGTGTGTTTACAGAGGCTCTGTCATTCAGCAGAGTGCTAATCCTGCCGGAACCTGGCTATTTTTACCACTTTTACCACCTCCCTCTCCTCTCCTCTCCTCTCCTCCCTCTCCTCTCCTCCCTCTCCTCTCCTCTCCTCCCTCTCCTCTCCTCCCTCTCCTCTCCTCCCTCTCAGTGTGTTCTCCAGCCTCCAGCAGCAGAGTCGTGCTGGTCTGTGGTCGTTCCTCAGCTATTGTCACTCATTGGTTAGTGTGTAAATGATCTTCTCGTCTCAGTCGTTAATCCCAAACGTCTCTCTTCAAACTAAATCATTTTCCTGGTGTTGAAGGAGGTTTAGACATAGTCACCATCTCATCCCGTTATCGTTGTTGTTGGATCAGTTGCAGTAAGGACATTAAAGCCTGAGGTAAGTGGAAGATCATTTTATTCATTCAGTTTTGTGCATTGTCCTCAACAAATGTGATGAGTCACTATCTGCGGGTTGAACATTTCTATCATGTTGGAGTGAAGAACTTTTGTCACGTTGGACGTTTATTGAATGTGATGATCATTGTTCAGAACAATCTTTACTAACAATAAATCAAAATGTAAAATAAATCAATAACATGACAGAAATCCTTCAAACAACTTCTATGACAGGTGCATTTTGTTATTATGCATTTTGGCTCTCATTACCGTGTTATTATCTTTATAATCTACATTTTTGTCTTAATCTTTTTTCCAAGTCTCAACATCATCTGATTATTTGAATATTCAGCTTCAAAACGACCAGAACGTGTGTGTGAAGCAGCAGGATGAGCTGCTCCCTGCTCTGCTCTCCAGTGGAAACTCCACTGTTGGAAAAAACAACAAAATGGACACAGGCAGGAAGTGATGTCATCACTGGACAGGGTCAAACACAGACCCAGCTCTTATTCTTTCCATACTTGTTTTTCAATTTAAATCAGGGAAATCTGGGAAAAACTGTCCTGACAGACTTCTACTGACCGACCGTCCTCCTCAGTGGGTCAAAGGTCTAGAAAACCAGGTGAACCACCTGCAGCTTCTCTCTAAGCTTCCCCCTCATTATTCAGGCTGGTTTTATATTTAGTGAAGCTGCCCACGTCTCTATGTTTGGTATTGATGACAAAGAGCTGTAGATTATCACCAATTTACTTGAAATTTGATGTGAAATCTGATATCTGTCTAAATCTGCTCTGTGGCAGCCGTGCTAATGTTAGCGGACGCCGGCTGATGTCACCCCTGCCAATATGTAAATATAAATACAAATAGATATAAATGCTGGAAGTCAAGTTGTTCTTTAAAAAGTGACCTGAACGTCACATGGCGATGTTTGTTGTGAATCTTTAAATAAAACTGCATTGAACTGAAAAGTCAGCTAATGTTAGGTGCTAATGTTAGCTGCTAATGTTAGCTGACACTGATGTTAGCTTAAGGCCCATGCAAGCTTCAGAGCGACCAAGCAGCGCGACCACAGACTGTGTATAA